>MCJB01000978.1:11313-16313 GCA_002018475.1 Nicotiana obtusifolia | reverse complement strand
TAATAATGAGCAAGGAATATCCGTCTTTCTGCTAAACAAGATGGATTGAACTCATAATTCATTAGATGCTTTTTATGAATGTCAACTAAGTATCGTAAGTAAATTGCTCCCGGTTGTTCAATCATTTGATAACTAGAGTCATTCTTTGATAAATGATCACTATGACTCAGACTCGATAGAATTTGATCAATCCTATTTTCTGTCGTTAAGGTGGAGAATTGAACCAAGAATTCTCTTTCTTCATCATCAATTGAATCACTGTTCGCGACCCAGGATTCTATTTGATCATCAATCCAATCCCTGTTCACATTTTTTCTTTTTCTTATCAATGAATAGATCTCTTTACTTGTATGACTTAGATGTCTCGTATTTCTCGAAAAAGTGATTCGATTGATGGGATTCGGTATGAGATCGATGATCTCGATGAGATTGATATTACAATCTTTCTTCTTAGAACGTATTGATTTGACCCCATAAGCGCGACCAAGCATGTTGCCGCTAGAAGCATAACCCCCGTATTTCTTCTAGAGAATCTCCTAATTGTTCCAGAGCAACTAGAAAGAGATTCTTTAACCAGAACGAATTCGGTTCAGATGTAGGATACCTATCCAGAAGTTTTCGCAACTCAATTATAGATGATGGAATCATCAAAGATTTGACCTTTTCGAACTCTGTCTATAACTCACTAGAGGCCCGGGAAACAAAGAGAAGATGTGTATGAACGAGATATCCAGCAACAAGAAGAAGGAAAAGGATTGAATAGAGGAACTCCCGAGCATTTGGCGATCTCAGATGTGTCGATATCAATGGTGACTCATTATTTCGATGAATCATTTCTTCGGACAGAAGAAGATTATGTAAACACTTACTCGAGATCTCACTTATCAGATTCCATTGTGGAAGACACAATTTTTTCTGAAGAATTCGCCATGATATACCTAATCCATGCATAATATCATGAAAAATGGATACAAATTTTTGACTGCTATTTAGTATTGGCAATAGGTCTGAAAAAGTATCTAAAAATATCAAATTTAGATATTTGTACCCTGTTGAAATAAGGAACCATGGCATATATGTTTGGAATAGATTCCATTTTGAGAGAATTGAAAAAGCACTAGTCGGGGGAGCGTCGCTTTATCATGCCCGATGATGACACATCGTTCTTCTTTCAGGGGTCTCGGTACGTAGTATTTTCGGACTCGATTTTATTCTCGTGTGTCCATGCCCTTCTTCCGTTTTCTCCGGCAGGAAATCGGGGTATGCTCTGTCCCCATTTTTCCCGTATACAACTTCCCTTATATTTTTTGTTTTCAATCCTTTAGAATGTTTGACAATAATACATTTTTGTACAACTTTTACAATAATCGAGAACCTAAATATATTAAACAACTCAAATTTTAAATAATAATTAGACATGTGTGGTGTTAACTAAGCTAACTTTTCAGCTGCATTATGGTGTTTCTGTACTTACTACCAATAAAATATAATAGAATAAAATTTAACATATTAAACTTCTATCAAATACGTTAATGTAAATGGATAGCGAGACACTAGTTTTGTTCTTTTTACGAGAAATATGCAAAATACCAACCATGTGAACTCTTGTTGCTTCTGCATTTGTCCTCTAGAAATTAAACTATGAAACTATAGAAAAGGAGAAATACACTGGGACTACACGATAATAATATACGCGAGATACTTCCCAATTCTCTGAACAAGGACAGAACCTCAGAAAATGTTAGGTTCTAGCTGAAGTTCTGTGATGACAATTGTATAGTGTTTCAGTAGTGCAGTTAAACCTTCTGTTCTTTCTCTACGCTGTATTTTGGTAAAAGTATCGAGAAACATAGGACATTGTGTCGTGGACTGCACCTCCTCCTCCTTCTTGTTTTTTTTTATGGGTAGAAAAGATAATTTTGTTAATATACTATAGAAACTTAGGTACTACGTGACTTGTCTAGGATATACAGTTCCAATAGTCACTTACAAAAGATACTGGTATATACGTAAGGTGGAGAATCAAAATACACTGTTAAGCTATCCAAGAGATTCAGTATTACTATGTTTCCATAGTTTTAGCTGAATTTGCTAAGTAAAAAGTTCTGTGGTAGCCACTTCGTTTCCTCGCCTTATGCACATTAGCAGCGGAGGAAATAAATGACGTGTTATATTTCAAATTAAACAGATATATTATATATTGAGTTTCAGATTGTAAGTAGCCTCTTGGTAAGGAAAAGAACTAAGGACCCAAAGCAATTTATCGGCCTCTAGGAAAAACTAGAAAACACAGTGGAACACACGAAACCACATGTCCATTTGCCCGCTTGTCCATGAGTTTCATAGTTCAGTGGATTACTTAGAAAACAACAGAACCCCAAACTAGCGGGAGTGAAGCACAACGGATATACTACAACTTAATATGTGTGACTACAAAACACAGAATAGGCAAAATACAACTTCCCTAGAAATAAGCTTAGGTTTGAACACACCACAACAAAAAGAAAATTAAGCGAAAACGCAAAGCAGAAGAAGTCAAGGAATCATGGTTGTATAACTTCAATTTCGCAAACATCCTGATCATGTACCCCTTCCAACTACAGCACCTCCATCCATAGCAGAATTTGTTCCTAAATCCCAAAAAGAAAAATCAACTCAATTAGCACTAAGTTAAATATTGTTAATAGATGTCAAAATGGGGAAAACTGCAACAAACATCTGATACATTTTGCTCACCATTTGTGGACGTCTGTGTTTCACCACCTTTCCCAAGCCACGTAGTTACAACATCTTTAAGCCTATCCACTACACCCTGTCCAAAGCCTTCGCCAACTTGTGTTTCTCCAGAAGCACCATCTTCTTCTTTCTTTGCGTCTTCAATAGGACCTAATCGCCTCTCCACTTCTTCCGATTCCGTTACCTTCCCCATTAGCTTTTCCTCCCCTGTTTCCTCTGTTTTCTCCTTCTGTCTTGAAAGTGAACCTGAAATCACCTCAGACAGCGCCTTGTCCTCCTCTCCAGGCTTAAATTTCTCGGCCAAATACTCCTTCATTGAAACTCCTTTATCAGTAGCTTTAGTCTTGTCTTCATGCTCTGCATCAACTCCTCCCCTGCTTTCATGTCCTGTATCTCCAGTTGCTGTGCCCTGAACTTTTGCCATGACTGTGGTGCCAGCACCCGCCACTTTTTCATAAACAGGAGCAAGTTTTTCTGCCACTGTGCTCACAGCTTTTTGTGCTAATTCAGCTGCTGAGGTTGTTTTTGATTTATCTTCATCACTTCCGGTTGCATGTGACTTGCTAGATTCCTCCTCTGTGCCACCGTAGCCAAGCTTGGAGGCAACAATAGTCTTAGCTGCAACTGCCTTATCAGCAATGGCTGATGTGGCGGATGAAATTTTCTCTGTATAGCTACCTGGTTTTCCAGTTAGTGTGTCCTGAGGTGAATCTTCTGGCTTGCTAGCATTCATGCTTTTAGGAAGTGATTCAGTCTGTTTAGGAACTGAGGGGAAATCAGTAGCTGCTTCCTGTGGTGCAAATTGATCATGTGATCCTGTATATAGGCTGTGTTCTGTTCCTCGATCAAATTTCGTGTCCCCTGCTCCTAGCTCTGGCCTTATTTGTTCAGTCCCTTGCTTTAGTGTTTTTTCTGGAGCATCGTTCACACCCATTTTCTCCAATGATCGAACAAGTGGACTAACTCCTGCCTCCTCATTATCTGTTATAAATGCATCATATAACATCTTTTCAATTTTCGAGCAAAACATGTTCCATCTATTTTACTAGCAATTTAAGAGACGTGACACTTACTGGCACCTGTTGGATCAGTGACTTTACTCTGATAATTGGTTGGATTCGGGCTCAACTCGGGACGGCCTTTAGGGGCGTGAAGATCCTCCTCTATGCCTGTTGGTACTCCAATTTTGTGCCCCAGCAGTCCTTGATCTTCTAATTTCCCATGGGCAGTAACATAATCAATGTCCATAGTCTCATGTGTATCAGCAGCAGCATGCGGCCTATGCATAGGATTCTCTAGACCTGTTAGTGCTCCAACATTTTCATGCTTCTCACAAGTCTCAGAAAAAGGTGGTGTGAATCTCTCTTCTCGGAAGTGGGGGGTGTAACGATCTTCTAAGCCTGTTTGTGCTCCAATTTTATGCCCCTGCAGTCCTTGGTGTTCTTGTTTTCCATGGGCTGTAACATGATCAGTGCCCTTAGTCTGATAAGTCTCAGCAAAAGGTGGTCTATGCCTCTCTTCAGGGAAGTGAGCCTCCTCCATAGCTGGTGGCCTTGCAAATTCGTCTTGCCTCTGCAAAACTGGCCTATGCACCTCTTCTTTTTTCATTGTCGCATCGTAACGATCCTCCTTTGGGCTAGTTGGATTCTCTAAATTGACCATTGGCCCAACATCCTCTTTTCGAATATCTTTACTCCTAATAGCGTCTGAACAATGAATTGCAAGAAACTCAGTGTCATTAAGCCAGGAAGCAAAATAATTTTATGTGCTAAACATTTTTTTCCTTTTTTTTTTGGGGGGGGGGAGAACGTACAGGGTCCACCGTGAACTTCTGCACCTTCCTCCATTTCTTCATCGTCAGTTCCATCTTCTTCTTCTTCCTCGTGTTCACCTTGCAGTGGATGATGCTCGTGCTCGTGCTCATGTTCGTGATCGTGTCCAAGACCATGCTTAAGAGTATCCTTGATCTTTTTTGCCTTTGCCTTAACCTTCTTTAGTACTGATTTCTTATGATGATGATGTTCACCTTCATCATGAACTTGACCCTGGCCTTCCCCTTCAATCATAAAAACAATTTCAAGTCAGACAATCAAGAAACAGGGCATATAAACATACACTTCCTCTCATTTTTCGTTGAGAATTTCTCACCTAAGTGCAACCCGGTATCCTGGGGATGGTGCAGTTGCGCCTCCATAATCAAAGCTGAAAAAACAGTGAAGTTTGATCAAATAATTTACGATTTTCCTTTGTTCTTTTTTTTTTTT
>MCJB01000978.1:0-11293 GCA_002018475.1 Nicotiana obtusifolia | reverse complement strand
TTTTTTTTTTTGGGGGGGGGGGGGGGATTTCTGACACAAGTGCTGTACAAATAGTTTTAGTTTTATCAAAAGAAAGAACGAAAGCAGATAGCTGTTTTGAGAGAAGACAAAAGGACGAGAATGGTTTATAGAGGGAAAAATTGAACCAATTGGCCACCTTTGTATGGCAGTGGCGTTCTGTGAGAGACACACGTTGTTACTCGACGCAGCACGTCTCTGTTATAGGACGCGTGGTACGGCCTTTATGGGAAACTACTGTGGACGTGGCCTTCTTTACCGACGTGATTGGCCCTCAGAATATGAACTGCAATATATGAATGTCGGCACTTCTTATCTTTCCAATATCTTTTTATTTCCTTATCTTTCGAGATCTTATGACCGTAAAATTGTGCAACTTGCTAAAACCGATCCATTACTCGTGTTAGAGCAGTTTCAATCCTTAAATAATTGAACTGCCTTAAAATAACTGGATTCTTTCCGAACTGCTAGCTTAGTAGTTTTTTTCTTCAAAGTTTCAGACTATTGTTCAATAATCAAATACTATTACAAATTCAAACAATAGTGTTGTCCAGGGGAGAAGAAAAACGATACTGTCGCGATTTTTACAAGTCTAATGATCTTATGTATGGTATTATAAGATGACAACTTATACTTCTAAACATCGAAGTAGTAAGATGGTTGACATGTATAACACACGGTCTTACAAGGCTATATAATGTACTACTTGCTTAAATTTGTACGCGGTTTTAAGGATATTTAGATTGATTCAACACAAATAATCAAGGATATTAGATAAACGAGTTATAAACAAAATGAATAATCAAATCAATTGTAATGTTACGACCCAACTCGAACTTAGGTTGAACAATTGTTTTGCCCTCGATCGGACCCTCGGTTCGAAGTCAATAGTGAATGAAGAACAAACAGTAAAGTAAGAACTTTGTAATAGCTAGAGAGCTGAAAAAATAAATTTGCATTGCCTTGGTTGTCGTGTTACAATGTGTGTTATCAAAAAAAAACTTCTCCTTTATATAGTAGGAGAGTTTCATCCCTAGTACAAGTCTAAAAAGGTAAACATCTTCCTTTCTCATTAATTACTGATCTGTAACCGTTATCGAGAAAGATCTGCGCTGTGATATCTGGTTGGTTGTGAATATCACGGTCCTCTATCCGTCTTGTATAACGGTTCATTGTGCTCTCTGAAGTCTCAGAACTCGCCCCGAATCCGAGTTGCATTGTTTTATCAGGTCCGATGGCGAACACTTCATTCACTTTTCACGGGCCACGATATAAAGAGTACCCAACTTCGATTTCGATCTCGTATGTTCGTGACCTCACTTCGTTTTATCCACCGGGAAATCGGGGTGTGCATTATCCCCAATTTCACTCGTATATAGATAGTCCACTCGGTTTGCGGAGCATAGGTTTGCCAAAATGATGGAAAACGATGGATGAACCCCGGTTGCTTCCTTCGTATGTTACAACCGAGGTGACGGATAAGCAGAAACGTCCTGTCAGTCGCGTCGTTCTGACTTTGGACATGTGTCAGTCACCGGCTAGCTGCGTTCGAATGTGAAACGTTGCGCGACTGTTTTTCCTCTATAAAAGCTTCGACCATTTGCATTTATTTCACTTTCCGATCCTAGCTTTTACCTTTGAATTTTCTAATGACTTTTAACTTTTTCAAATCTCCATACCCTACTTCTTGAACCTTCATATCTTCATCTTTAACCTTCAAACCTTCATATTTTTTCTTGGATATCTTCATCTCTCACCTTCAAACCTTCATACCCGTTCTTCAAATCTTCATATTTTTTCCTTCGAATCTTCATATTTTCCTTCAAGTCTTCATATTTTCCTTCAAATCTTTATATTTTCCTAGATCACGATGGCTAAAACTTCCAAATCCATACCGCAACAAGCGACTCTCTCGTCTTCCCATCCAGCCACGGGCGTTGAGGTGGCTCACGAGCCTCCTATGAAGAGCTTTGTACCCGAAGGTTGCTCTATCAGGGATGATTTCAAAGTCGAGAAGGCCTCTAGCCAACAAAATCGGGGCGAGGGAGCATGGAGATACACATGCTCCATCACTGGAGATACCCTTCCTATAGTCCGAGAGAACTGTAAATGGGAAGGTAAAGATGTGGTCGTCCCCGAGCCAAACGACGATATTACTACCCACGTAGAGGGTTGCTTAAGTGTCTATACTTACCCCTTTATGCTAGACTCGGTAGATCCCGTAATCCTGGCTTTTGCAAGAGGTATAAGGTGTACCTCGGGCAAATTCACCCATCGTTTTGGAGGATCGTGATCCTCCTACGTCATTTTGTGAACAATACTAACAACCCACGTTTCACCCTCGGCCATCTACTCCGCCTATATAACCCCCAAATTTTCTGAGGAGGGAAAGCTTGTCCGTCGAGTAAGTAAGGCCCCTTTCTCGAGCATTGATGAGGATCGAGACCGAGGCTGGTAGGGGAAGTTTGTTCGGGTGAAAACCGAAGATCTGATCCCTCCCGAGTTTCTGACATTCCCCGAGAGGTGGAACACATCTCGTAAGTGTCGTCTTCCTTAAGTATTAACTTACTTTTTATTCCTTCTCTCATTGCCTGTATTTACGATCGTGCAGTTATTGCCCAAGTTCCTGATGCAATCTCCTGGTTCAAGGAGTGGATCGAGGGGATCTATAAGCATATGTCGTACTCTGAGCGCGCATGGCACAAACTTTCGAAGGGAAAACGGGAGGCCTGTTCTCACGGTGAGGTTCTTTCTTGAATAGTTACCACTGTGCCCCAACTTACACAATGCTAACCTTTTCTCTTCTCTTATAGGTCTGCCTAAGACCACCGAACTTAGGCCGCTGGATGAGGACGAGGATACGTCATTACCCGCCGATCCCTCCATTTCGGGATAGCCCCGAGCAGCCACGGAGGAGGAGAAGAAGAGGAAAAGAAGGTCCTCGGGTTCCCTGGATCCCGAGGCCAAGAGGAAGAATAGAGCGGCTACCTGGGTCTGGAAGCCCAAGAAGAATACCAAGTCTAGGGTACCGGACCCTGACTTTCTATACCGGCTCAGGGACGAGCCCGAAGAAAACGACATCTTCGTCGCTCATGGGTTGACCCCTACCAGGGAGCAGGCAACGATCGAGAAAGAGGACCTCGAGTTCGATCTCCTTCTGACTCAAGAACCTGAGGGGAAGATGGAGGTTGCAGCCTCCCAGGAAGCTGCTCCTGTCCCGAAAGAGGCGACCGGTGTTATTGACATCGTGGAGATGCTTTCCCACACCGAGTCTATGTTCGAAGAGGCCCAAGCATGTAAAGAAAATTCAAGTGAGGGAGCGCAGGGCCCAGATAATCCCCTCAACTCATTTTTCGACGGCATGGACATGGTCGCATTGGAGGATTTTTCCGAGCTTGGTCACCTGGAGATCCCGAAGAAGGATGTTCCCTCGGGAGTTGGCAGGCCAAGTTCGAGCCCAAGATTAGTAAAGCAATCCCGTGCCAAACGTGGACCCTGAGCGCAAGAGAACGGTTGTTCTCATAGTCTCGGAGGATGCCCGGGTCTTGTCTACTCCGGTGGGCATAGCCAGATACCTCCGAAGCCTAGTGATCAAAGAGGACCAGGCCAAGATGAACGAGGTGGGCCCGTTGAGCCTCTTTAACGAGGCGCAAAAGGCACGGAACCGGGTAAGGCATTGGCCCTTTGTATCTCTTTGTGAATCTTTCTTTAGACTTTGATGTCCTTTACTAAATTCATTGTTTTTCAGGCTTCAGTGCTTCATCATGAAAGCTTCTTTCGGTACCGCTTGGAGGTTATCCAACTTGAGTTCAGGCTCAAAGAGTAGGTCTAGAAGAAGGACATGTACAGGGCTCTTAGTGAACAACAGGGCGAGGCCCTTAAAGACCTCCCGATTCTCCGGGCCAAGCTGGAAAAAGCTCAGAAGGAGGCCTCGACCCTAAAGCGGTAACATGCCGACCTGGTTGAGAAGGTAAAGATCTTTGAGGCTAAAAATGAGCAGCTAGTCGTGATGACTAATGACACAACTTCGTAGGTCCAGCAGAAGATAGACCTAATCGACCAGCTCCGGCCGAGATGGACGAGTTCAAGGCCATGGCCGAAGGGTGGAATAGATAGATGGACATGCTGGCTTCAGAGAAGGAAGCTGCGAAGGCGGAGCTGACATCAGTCGAGAACCAACTCTGGGTGGCGAAGGACAAAGCCGATAAATGGTCTCAGCTGAATGATGATCTCTGGGCACAGCTGAGCTCGACTATCTCGGAACAAGATGCCCTTAGGCAAGAATATGATGCACTGAGGTCCAAACTGGATGCGACCTTTACTGATGCCGAGGAAATAGTGGCCTAGTACAAGGCCGATGTGGGGACAGCCAAGACCTGTTTAAAGACGAAGACTGAATATATAAAGCGGTTATCCCGGAGAGAGATCCTCGAAGAGATTCACGCCCGAGGTTTTAACTTATTGGACTAGATCGAAGAAGCTAGGAGGCTCGAGGTCGAAGCAAAGGAGCTCTACGAGCGTAGGGGTCCCAAAGGCTCTGAGGGTTTTGAGGGCCCCGATGGTTCTGGCGATGAGTTGGGCTCCGGTGAAGACCAAGCGTAGATGCCTTAGTATTTTTTCAGTTTTTTATTTTATTTTTTTCTGATGTATTTTTTTAATTTTCTTTTAGGTCGTTCGATCGGGCCTTTGTAAATATATTTTGGAATATATATGAAATTTTTCCCTTTCTGGAAATATCGTGTCTTCACTTTTTTAGCATCTTTTTGCAATTTCTACTTGCGTATCGTTTTTGATGCCTTAGCATAACCAAACTTCGATGTCACTTTGGTTTTCTTGTGGCTTCGAACCCTTGATGAGACCAAAGGGTTTTAAGATGCTAAAGTGTTTTTAGGCGATGTTTTTGTCGAAGATAACCTTTTAGTAGGTTTCGAATTTTCGTAAAGGCCTTTCTTTCTGGTTACGGACTTCGGACGTCTCCGAGCCATTTTTAGGGAGGTTGTAGCCTTTTATATTTGGGCACCGCCTAATAGGTTTGGTGCTTCCAAGATTTGGTAGCTCGAGATGTCCGAATTTTCTTCGAGTGACAGTTCCCGAGTAGGGGTAACCCGTAGGCTTGATAGTCCACGAGTAGGGATAGCCCATAGGCTTGATATTCCCCGAGTAGGGGTAGTGGTGGGCTCTAAGATCCGGGATTGAAGAAGCAAAATTGCGTAGTAGAATTTTCTTTCATTTCTTAGTATGCAAGGTACACGATCGAAAGCGTAAAAAAATAGAACTTCTGTCATGGCAAGAGTGGACTATGTGGGCACGGTTCATACGACTATTTGGCCCTTACAATGAATCCTAACTACCAAGCCTTAGCTTTTAGCACACAAAGTTTTCTTTTTCCCTTGCTAAGAATCTTAATCCAAGGGTAATGGCCCCTAGTATTCAAGGTCGAACTCGTGAGGGCTCGGATATTGTTGACCTGAAGCAAACGATTGTTGACTCTGGTTTGAAATCGGTCTTCGAATCTAAGTTAGCACATTTTACTATTTCCTCGTTAAAAACCTTGCAGAAAAACCTGTTTTGGGACAAAAACCGGTTCAAGGGAAAAAGAGCGAAACGCGTGCTTTCAGACCTAATAGCCACATCCATTCTTGGCTGTTTACCTGCATATGTTAGTCCGATTTGTAACATGATTAAGAAGTAATTGAGTTTGTACCTTAGCAATAGTACCTCTTTAAGTGTTTCACATTCCAGTTGTTCGGTAGTTGTACGTCGTTTCCCGCTTTGAGTTACACGAGCCTTTGTCGGTTATTACGACAACTCGATCTGGTCCTTCCCATTTCGGTTCTAACTTCCCTTCGTTCGGGTTCCTGGTGTGTAATGTTACTTTCCTCAACACCAAGTCCCTGACTTGAAAGTGTCGGAGGCTGGCTTTTCCATTGTAATACCTTTGTATTTGTTGTTTCTAGGCGGCTAACCGGACGAAGGCGGCCTCTCGCTTTCATCCAATTTCCAGGCTCGTGATCATGGCCTCGCTATCTGGCTCTTCTGTCTCATATTGGAACCTGATGCTCGATTCTCTCACCTCGACTAGTATTAAGGCTTTGGCTCCATAGACCGATGAAAATAGGGTGGCCCTGGTGCTAGATTTGAAGTAATACGATATGCCTATAGGACTTCGGGCAGGATTTCCTTTCATTTCAAACTTTCGTATCGGTCAATCTCTTTTTCATATTTTGAAGTATGGTCTTGTTTGTTGATTCTTATTACCCGTTCCCACTAGGGTGATAAGGTGTTAATAATATCTTCTTGATCTTGTGATCTTCAAAAAATTTATTTGCCTTGCTGCCGACGAATTGTTTTCCATTATCGCAAACGATCTCGAACGGTATCCCAAATCAACATATTATGTGGTCCCAGATAAAGTCAATGACTTCTTTCTCCCGGACCTTTTCAAATGCTTGAGCCTCAGCCTATTTGGAAAATAATCGGTCATGGCTTTACGGGGTGCCCATGGTAGGGGACCGACGATGTCCATTCCCCACTTCATAAATGGCCACGGGGGCAAAATCGAGTGGAGCATTTCTCTCGATATAGATCATCAGGGCATGTCTCTGGCAGTCGTCACATTTCCGTACGAAGTCCTTCGCATTTTTCTCCATTTCGGTCCAATAATAGCTGACCCTAATTGGCTTCCAAACCAAAGATTCTGCCTCCGAATGATTCCCGCAAGTGCCTTCATGAACTTCTCTCAAGGTGTATTCGGTCTCTCCCGGTCCCAAGCATTTGGCTAGCTGTCCGTTGAAGGTTCTCCTGAACAATGCCCCTTCAACCAAGCTAAATCTAGCAGCCTTGGTACGTAGGGCTCTTGATTCTTTGGGATTCAAAAGTAATTTTCCGATCTTTAAGTAGTCAATGTACTTGTTCCTCCAATCCCAAGTTAAACTCGTTGAGTTTACTTTGGCGTGGCTTTCTTCTATAACCAACTTCATGATCTGTACTACTATCCCCAAACTGAACTCGTCGGCATCGACTGACGATCCCAAGCCAAATTTAGTGATGCAAGAAGTTTTTTCTTGATCGTCCAGGTCCATCTGAATTTGGTTGTACCCAAAATATGCATCGAGAAAGCTGAGTATCTCATGCCTGGCCATTGCATCGATCATCCGATCGATGTTAGGCAAAAGGAAAGAATCCTTGGGGCATGCCTTGTTTAGATCTTTGTAATCTACACATATTTCTTAGCTTATTCCCTTTTTTACGCACTACCACTACGTTAGATAATCAGTCCAGGTATTTAACTTGCTGAATGGACCCTATTTTTTAAGGAGTTTGGATACCTCATCCTTGATTAACGCATGCTTGACCTCGTACTACGGTCTCCTCTTCTACTTAATCGGGTGGAACTTCGGGTCCATACTCAGCTTATGAGTGGTTACCTCCGATGGGATCCCTGTCATGTCAAGATGGACCAAGTGAAACGGTCTATGTTAGCATTAAGAAAATTAATGTGAGCTCGGGGGTTAAACCCATGCATAGGTATACCTTTCAATCTGGCAGGTCCTCGATCAATATGACTTGCTCTAACTCTTCGACTGTCGATTTGGTGGCGTCGGTATCATCAGGAGCTATGAACGATTTCGGAACTTCGTAATCATCCTCCTCGTCTGCTCCTCGTTCCTCCGGTTCGGCCGAGACTGGCATCAGTGATTGATATTTAATTTCTTCCTTTCTAGTTTGCTCCGTGTTTCTTGATGTCGAAAACCGCGGGTACCGGGATTACCTCGTGGACTGCGAACATCTCTTTTTCAGCCGGCTACTCTCCGTAGACTGTCTTGACTCCTCCCGGCGTACGGAACTTCAATGCCTGGTGCAAGGTCGAGGGTACCGCCCTCATATTGTGAACCCACGACCTTTCGAATAGGGCATTGTACCTCATGTCCCCTTCGATCACGTAGAACTTTGTCTCTTGGATTGTCTTGGCAGTGTTCACTGGTAAGGTTATCTCCCCTTTAGTGGTTTCACATTCCATGTTAAATCCGTTCAACACTCGGACTGCCGGCACTATTTGGTCATGTAACCCCAATTGCTTTACGACCCTCGATCTGATGATGTTGGCTGAGCTACTTGGATCAATCAACACGCATTTAACTCGAGATTTATTGATAAATACGAATATTACTAACGCATCATTGTGAGGTTGTACAATGCCATCGGCATCCTTGTCGCTGAACGAAATGGTTCCCTCCGGTACATAATTTCGGGTGTGTTTTTCCCTTGTGATAGATACTTTAGTGCTCTTGGCCCTTGGGGGACATAGACCCCTCCTATGATCATGTTAATGACGTGATGAGAGTCCTCTTGTTCGGCCTGTTTGTTGGCGTCCCTATTCCTGAAGTGGTTTTTGACTCGATCACTTGAAAATTCGTGGAGGTGCCCTTTATTGACAACCGAACAACTTCTTCTCTCAATTGTCGACAATCCTCGGTCATGTGGCCGTGAGTGCCATGATACTTACACATCAAGTTAGGATCTCTTTGGGTAGGGTTGGACTACAATGGTCGAGACCACTTGGTTTCCTTGATACGCCCAATGGCCGGTACGATGTTGGCAGCGTCAACGTTGAAATTATAGTCTGATAATCTTGGTGCTTCCCTACCCCCAAGCAGCCTGTCGAAACCATTTTTGCTCATCAGACCTTAGATACTAGACCCTCAATCACCTCTCTTTTCGTTCCTTGTGGGGTGACGCCCGGACCCATTTTCCCTTCGGTCTGCGATGTATGGTTGGTACCAATCCCGGACCAGCCTTGGCTCATGATTGACGGCTCTCTTAGACTTGTCGTCGGTCCGATGAGATTAACAGACCCAGAAGGGGATCCAAGTTGGTCATCCTCGACTCTGTTTTTTGACTGGTACCTGTTGTGGACGTCAGCCCAAGCACACCATAGTTTGTTTTAGCTGTTGAGAGGCCAAGGAACTTCGGGGATTAAGCCCCTGAGTGAATGTCTGAACAACCAATCATCTGCAACCGGAGGATATCCATCCGTTCCATCTAGAACCTCGACACGAACTCCCTGAGCATCTCATTGTCTCTTTGTTTAACCTTAAAAAGGTTCGACATTCTGGTCTCGACCTTGATGGCCCCGTCATGGGCTTTCACGAAAGCATAACAATTGAGTAAATAGAATTTGGGGGTAAGTTGTGGTACCATATCATCGCTCCTTTGGATAAAGTCTCCCCAAACTTCTTTAGTAACACCGACTCGATTTCATCATCTTCCAAGTCATTTCCCTTGATCGCATTCGTTTGGGTATGTGGTTCCATTATACTTGGGTATATCAGGCATACGGAACCTCTTCGTGATCGGCTTTGGTGCCGCGCTCGGAGGAAAAGGCTTATGGATAAACTTCTTTAGAGTCCGGTTTGATCAACCCTAGAATTGTATGTTTTCACCTTTTTGTCATTAGCCTCAATTTTCTTCTCATTTGACTCCACATGCTTCGTTAATGCTTCAAGCATTTTCATTATCTCAGGGTTGACCTCGGGCTCAGCTTCACCCAATCTCTCGGTGACTCATTCGTTTCTACAGGTACTTTCTTGGGATTGTTTGTGTTCGACCTCGTTGGGGGCGTGACCTTGATTATGTAGTTGCGCTGTTACCGCCTATTGAGCTTGCAACATTTCGAAGATTAGTCGCAGGCTTACCCCATCACCTTCCCCTTCGGGCAATTCTCGAGCTGTTGGTTGGGGTCCCCTGCGAACACTATTTTCGGGATCAGTTGGCAGATTGACGTCAATGGCCACCTGTGAGTTAGCATCGACCTGATTGACAACTGGGACACCGTTGGGAATAGCAGGAGGCACCTCGTTGTTAGATGTTATTTTCGCCATGATGGCCAGATTCAGCGTCATCGCTCAAATGGGCAGATTGCGAAGTTAACATTTTTTAAGCTTACCTGAAATTAAGACTTTAAAGAACAAGAGTAAAATAGAGTGTGTCATGGAGATTTGTATCAAATCACCACTATTATCCTTAGCTCCAAGGCGGGCACCAAACTGTTTACTCTTAAAACGGATAACAATTAAATTTGTACGCGGTTTTAAGGATATGTAGATTGATTCAACACAAATAATCAAGGATATTAGATAAACGAGTTAAAGACAAAATGAATAATCAAACCAATTTTAATGTTACGGCCTAGCTGGAACTTAGGTTGAACAATAGTTTTGCCCTTGATCGGACCCACGGTTTGAAGCTAATTATGAATGAAGAACAAACAGTAAAGTAAGAAGTTTGCAATAGCTAGAGAGCAGAAAAAATAAATTTGTATTGCCTTGGTTTTCTTGTTACAATATGTGTTATCAAAGAAAAACTTTCGCTTTATATAGTAGGAGAGTTTCATCCCCAGCACAAGTCTAAAAAGGTAAAAACCTTCCTTTCTTATTAATTACTGATCAGTAACCGTCATCGAGCAAGATCCGCTCCGTGATATCTGGTTGGTTACGAATATCACGGTCCTCTCTCCGTCATGTATAAGTGTTCATTGTGCTCTTCCTGAGTTTGGGGTGGGTCGTTTTATCAGGTCCGGTGGCGAACACTTCATTCACTTTTCACGGGCCTCGATATAAAGAGTTCCCGGCTTCGATTTCGATCTTGTATGTTCGTGACCTTACTTTGTTTTATTCACCGGGAAATAGGGGTGTGAGTTATCCCCGATTCACCGATATAAACTAGTATAAGTACAAAATTTTTGCTGATTATACTATATGTTGGAGGAACAAGATAAAATATCTATATCCATATAGCACAATATCTATATCAATATAGCCCTTACTTCATATGGGTATGTTAAGTTAAGCAAAATGCAAGTAACATATCTTAGGATTTAAAAAAAATTTATATTGGGACAAGGAAAGGAGAAATGTGGGAGAAAATATAATGTGAGAAATCAAACATATACCAATCAACAGAGGTATTAAAATTCGCAGCATAATTCCAAATGACTTCGGGTGTGTTTGGTGTGATGAGAATATTTTCCTTAAAAAATAAGTGATTTTTTATTTATTTTATGGTGTTTGGTTAGGTAGCATAAAATATTTTTTTTAAAATAATATAAGTTAGACAAACACTACAAAAAATAAAATAGATAAGGGCGTGCAATATAGTAGACCGGAGGTCTAAGGGCCAGGATAGCAGTGGTAAAAAGTAGGGCTAGGGATGGTGGTAGGGTGGCAAGGCTGGGGTGGGGGTTAGGCTGGGGTTGGGGCATGCCAATAGGGTGGGG
>MCJB01000977.1:0-16766 GCA_002018475.1 Nicotiana obtusifolia | reverse complement strand
CTCTTTCAGGAAGTTCCCAAGCCAAACAGCCTCCTTGGCAGCCTCAGAGGCAGCCACATATTCGGCTTCCATGGTGGAATCAGCAACACATGATTGCTTAATACTCCTCCAAGATATGGCTCCTCCTCCTAAGGTAAACACATTTCCTGAGGTAGATTTTCTAGAATCTTTATCTGACTGGAAATCTGAGTCTGTATACCCAATGGGTACAAGATCGCTTGAGTGAAAAACCAACGTATAATCCTTAGTCCTTTTTAGGTACTTGATTATATGGTTAACGGCAGTCCAATGTTCTCTCCCAGGATTAGACTGAAATCTGCTAACTATGCCAACATCAAAGCAGATGTCAGGTCTAGTACATAGCATTGCATACATAAGGCTCCCTACAGCAGAAGCATAAGGGACCGCCTTCATCTTCTCTATCTCATCAGTCGTTTTAGGAGACTGATCCTTGGACAGAGAGATTCCATGCCTAAAAGGAAGGAATCCCTTTTTGGAATCTTGCATGCTAAATCTGGCGAGGATAGTATCAATATAAAGTGCTTGAGACAAGCCTAATATCCTTTGCTTGCGATCTCGCGTGAGCTTGATCCCAAGGATATGAGCTGCTTCTCCCAAGTCCTTCATATCAAAGTGTGAGGACAACCACTCCTTGACTGAAATCAACATGCCCACATTATTTCCTATGAGCAAGATATCGTCTACATACAATACCAAAAATGCTACTTTTTCTCCATCCCATTTTTTATAGAAACAAGACTCGTTTTCACATTGATCAAAACCGAAAGTCTTAATCGACTTGTCAAAACAAGTGTTCCATGCCCTAGATGCCTGCTTCAATCCATAAATGGATTTGTTCAACTTACACAACATGTGTTCATTACCGCTTTTCTTGAAACTCTGGTTGTGCCATATAAATGCACTCATCAAGACTTCCATTAAGGAAAGCCGTCTTGACATCCATTTGTCAGATCTCATAATCATAATGAGCAGCAATAGATAAGAGGATTCTAATGGATTTAAGCATGGCTACCGGCGAAAAAGTTTCCTCATACTTCTTTCTGAGTAAACCCTTTCGCAACAAGCCTTGCTTTAAAAGTTTGCACTTTTCCATCCACTCTTCTCTTTTTCTTATAGATCCATCTACAGCCAATAGGTTTGACTCCCGCAGGGGGTTCCACAAGATCCCAGACTTTATTGGAGTACATAGACTCCATTTCAGATTTCATAGCAGTAATCCATTTTTCAGCATCTATATCCTGTAGTGCTTCGTCGTAATTTAGAGGTTCTGTAATAGTCTCTTCAGGGATCCTATCGTAAGATTCTCCCAAGAGTACATACCGAGAAGGTTTTCTAATAATTCTCCCACTACGACGAGACACTACAGGTGCATTTTCGTCCACGACATTATCTT
This sequence comes from Nicotiana obtusifolia, assembly GCA_002018475.1. Lineage (NCBI taxonomy): Eukaryota > Viridiplantae > Streptophyta > Magnoliopsida > Solanales > Solanaceae > Nicotiana > Nicotiana obtusifolia. The sequence continues at coordinate 15,352 of MCJB01000977.1, read as the reverse complement.
GAAGAACTGGGTGCTCAACGTTAGTTTCCTCACCTTGTGGTGCCAGGATTTCATGAGCTTGTTCTTCAATTTCAGGTTGCACAATCGCAGGTTGCTCAACATTACTCCCACGGCTTTGGGGCAGCGAGATGTTGGGCAATGCCTCTTGTGCATCCTCTTGCCTATTGACATTCATCCCACTACGAGAACGCAGTGGTATATCAATACTGGCTGTCGGGATGTGTCTTGGAGATGGATCATTTGTTATTTCTTTGCTCAATTCCTGCAAAACTAGTTTGCTTCTAGGAACATGGTTTATTAAATAATCCTCTTCCAGAAACTTGGCATTTGTTGTAACAATTACCTTCTTTTCTTTTGGACAATAAAATAAACCTCCCTTTGTTCCTTTTGGATATCCAATAAAAATGCACACTTCTGTCCTCGATTCCAATTTATCTGTTTTCCCTTTCAATACATGTGCTGGACAACCCCAAACTCGAATATGCCGCAGACTGGGTTTGCGCCCAGTCCACAATTCTGTTGGAGTCAAAGGTACTGATTTGGAAGGAACCAAATTTAGAATGTAATTAGCCGTTTCTAAAGCATATCCCCAAAAGGATGATGGCAAATCGGAATAACTCAACATTGATCTGACCATTTCCATAAGGGTTCTATTTCTTCTTTCTGCTACACCATTTTGTTGTGGTGTTCCTGAAGCAGATAATTGAGACGTTATTCCACAATCTGATAAGTATCTAATGAATTCCGCAGAAAGGTATTCACCACCGCGATCAGATCGCAGTGATTTGATATGTTTATCATGTCGTTTCTCCGTTTCTGTCTTAAATTCTTTGAATTTCTCAAAGCACTCAGACTTACGGCGCAACAAATAAATATATCCATATTTAGAGTAGTCATCTGTGAAAGTCACAAAATACTCAAAACCACCTCTTGCTTGTATATTCATAGGTCCACACAAATCGGAATGGATTAATTCTAACTTATCACTGGCTCTATTTCCTTTTGAAGGGAAGGGTCTCTTGGTCATTTTTCCTTCTAAACAGGATTCACATGTTGGTAGTGCCTCCACTTTCAATGAACTCAGGGGTCCATCAGAAACCAACCTTGATATCCTATTTAGATTTATATGACCTAGACGTAAGTGCCATAAATAAGTTTGACTCAATTCAGAAATACGCTTTCTTTTATGTGACAGGCCAACGTTATTTAGCTCTTTTGGTTGTATGATTTCAGGAGGAATATTAAGTATAAACAAATCATTTACTCTAGCAGCAGTGTAAATAAAAAGTCTATTATACTTAATAATAGCAGAGTTATTAATAAAAAAGACATTATAACCAACATCCATTAATCTAGAAACTGAAAGCAAATTCCTTCTAATGGAAGGTAAAATATAAAACGTCTTTTAAATTCAAAACTCTATCACTACTAAACTCAACTCTAATATATCCAAGTTTTGTTTCCAGTCAACATAATTCGGACCCTCTAACTTATTTTGGTTCAGAATAACGGTTAGTGGGTTGAAGGAAGACATGATTAATTTGGGAGATATAAACATCAAATAGATCATTAGATATGTTGAACAAATAATTAAATTCAAACCACATCACACATAAAACCATGCTTACCGAATAGTTAGATTCGATAGTGAAACTTAACTATTCATGCAAAATATATGAGTCATGTCAGATATATTACCCCATAAAAAATCAGAACCAACTCAGATGGAGAGTAAACTGATAATTTATATTAGGTAGATATCACATTAAATTATCCCTAGTTCCATTGAACCAACGTGTAACTCAGATGGAGAGTCAAAACAAGTTATCAATTAATTAGGGATTACAGCACAGTAATTAACCACAATAAATCTATCCGATGGGGAGGAAGACCTATGTCAACACATAAATTTATTATATTACTGTAATTTATAATGGAGACCATAGAGAATGAACCCTAACAGTTGTTGTTGATATTATAGCAGATTTTGAGATCACCCCTTTCATTTTTACTGCCATCTTTGGTGTTAGTCCACAAGCTGAAATGGGATAACTCTAAGCAGCAATGAACCCAACAAATGTCATCTTCTTCATTTGGCTAAAATTCAACCATCTGCAGCTTAAAGGTAATGCCCTTTTTTCTTCTTGCTCCATTATCTACTCACAAATGAGCCTAACTTTATCTACTCACAGATTTTTTTTTTTAAAATTCTTTAATTTGAAAGTGAAAGGGCTGAATCTTGGTACTCAATACTATCTCTTTTCTTTTTCTTGCAAATTTTTGTGAGCAAAAGGCAGTTTGAACTTTAAATAGCAAGATTTGATTCTTGCTTCAAGTTTGAAACTTTTTTACATTTGATGAAATTCTATGGTTTTATATTCTTGTTTTTTATTGCTAATTTCATCTTTCAAAATTAAGAAACATTACAAACTAGGAAAGTATTTGCATCCTCAGCAACTTATTAGAGACTCCAAACCTGCAATTTCCAAAAATCAAGAACTAAAGTTAAGAGCTTTAAGGATGAAGGAGGTAAAAAATATACAGATCTATACAAAATAATCTTCTCAATCATAAAATGGATAGACCATAAAACATCTACAACCTTTAAATAGCACAGTGTTTTACGTAATTAACTCAAAGCTTCAATAAGTCAACAAGATTTTAAAAATGCCTTAGAGCAGCTCTGAATTGATAGTGTAACAAAAAATGGTAAATGAAAATGCTAAATTAGCTACTTCAATTGGCGACATACAACACCTATTTTAGTGGCGACTGTATTAAGTCGCCACAAGAAGGTTTTCAGGAAATGCAAAGCGCTACTGCAATTGGAGACCTCTTTAGTACAGAAGGTCGTCACTGAAATTGGCCTTTAGTGGCGACTGAACAAAGTTGCCACAGAAGGTCGTAACTGAAATAACAAATGCCGACATATAGCATAAGTGAGTGAAGCGTAGCGGCGACCTTGGTAGTCGCCATGAAAGGTTGTCACTGAAATATTGGTCGCTATCGCCACGAATGCCATCACCAAAAACTTTTTTTCATCTTGTGCTCTAACAGTAATAAACATGAAAGTGAGTAGATTACTCTTTAAATTATTACTTTTCTCATAAGAAAATATTTGGCTAATCCAAACAATTTTTAATTTTTTTTTTACATATAATTTTTGTGAAAATTTTCTGCCAAGGCTTGGACCAATGTGAATGTGTGTCCGCTCCTGTTGCATTATTGTTAATGTTTTATTATTAGCTTTTGTGGCCATCATGATCATCACAAATAGTAAACAAATGCGCCACAAAATGAATTTTCGGTATATATAGCACCACTTTTGGTGACGAATACTGAGGCTGCCACATATGAGATTGAGATGAACCAATTGTCAGAATATGTAGGCATTAACTTTTCTTTTTCTTCTCTATTTTCTTTGTAATTTTTTCCCCTTTAATAACGATCATTTTTGTTGGATGAAACGTTCTAAGACTTGTACTAGCATAACAAGTCTCACCTAGTCATATTAGTCATTGATATGTTTAAAAAGGGGAAATAAAGATCTTTAGAGCCAAAAAATTAGTACTAGTTATACAGATCTTCAACAGAAGTTATTGCATTGTGAGTCGACTAGTTAATTTAATGAAGATGCCACAACACAGAAAAGGCAACTGAAAAGGATACATAAAGTACATTTCTCCATATATCAAATGCCCTGTTCTCTGCACTCTGCACTAGTTTATATATCTCGCGTCAAATGTAACGAACTGGTAGTCGAGTAATTCAAAAAAGGAAAGAAAAAGGAAAAGTTCAAACCACTCTATGGCACACTTTTATATATATATATATATATATATATATATACACACACACACATACATGTGTGTGTGTGTATAAAAAGCATTGAGAATGCTATTGCTCTTATGCTTGTTTTCTTTAATCACACTCTAAAAAGATATCGTGTAATTTTGAACGAGATAGATCAAGATGTGTCAAGCTAGAAAATTCATTGAATTTAGGTGAAATATGCGATCCAAAGAAATTATTACTTAAAATATAAAACAAGCCTTCTGAGATCAGAGAGATGAAAGAGGCTACTGTTGGACTGAAACTTGCCTTGAAGTTGGCTGCAACGGAGGTTAAGCTCAATCACTTTGCCTGTCGTTTCATCACAATACACTCCATCCCACGAGCAGCAATCTATGCTCATATTCCGTGATAGTGTTTTTGGATGAGAAGTGAATGCTAACTTTTTGCATATATTTGTATAGTTCTATAATATTTAGATTCTTTTTAAAATCTGGTTTCCTACCACTAAACTTTTTGAGTCACCCCTGCTCCTAAACTATCTTTTCCAACTTTCATGCTTAAATTATGGGGATATTGCTATTATCCCGCGAACTATATTGTTTCCTGTTTAAAACCTCATGGATTGCCAAGTTCCGGGAGAAGTGGTTTCATTCTTTTTTTCTTATTACAAATTTTTCCTACTACAGATGGTTAGATAAGGCTGCCATGTTGGAGGCTTTATCGCCTTATTTCGAGTCGATGGAGCAAGAAATATACAGACTTTTTAAGGCAACAAAAGTGAGGGAAGTGAAACACTTGGTAAAGATACTTCCATTGTGGTCAACGTTTCTTGTATTCAGTCTTGTAGGATATATAGCAACCACCTTCTTTTTTTAACAAGCTAATTACATTGATGGTCATGACAATAATTGTGTTTGAAGATTTTAGAATTTTCCAAGTTTGGTTTAAGGTGGACTTTGATGATATCGATGTCCGTTTGGGGTTCGGAGCTTTGGAATAGGTTCGTATCGTGATTTTGTGACTTGTGCATAAAGTTTGGCGTCATTCCGGAATGTTTTGATACGAATCGGACTCGTTCGTCGAAGTTTGAAAATTTGAAACATGGAGGAAGTGGTGTGGGTACATGAAAAACAATTTGAAGAAAGACCCACAGCTCAAAACAGAGAAAGACTGCAAAGTTTGTATAAGCACAATTACTGAAACACCTAGCAGTGGAGGAACAATTTTGGAAACAAAAGGCAGGGATGTCCTGGTTCAAAGAAGGCGACGGGAATACAAAATTCTTCCATATGCAAGTTAATGGAAGAAGAAAGAAGCTTCAGATCAACAGAATAAAAGATATCTCTGGCACATGGATAGAAAATCAAGATCAAATAGAGGAAGCAGCCATCACCTTCTTCAAAGAACAATTCACTGAGCAAAGCACCCCCACAGACTTCAGCATTCTCGAAAACATTCAGCAGCTCGTAAGCCCACAACAGAATGAGGAATTAAACAGAGTCCCAACAAAAGAAGAAACAAAAAGAGCAGTCTTCAGCCTTAATAAGGACAGCGCAGGAGGTCCAGATGGATTCACAGGAGCCTTTTACCAATCCTGCTGGGAAACAATCGGAGAAGACATTCAGAATATGGTCACAGCTTTCTTCTCAGGCAGATCCCTTCCTAAAATCATAACACACACAAATCTGGTACTCATTCCAAAAAAGAAGGAAATTGAAACCTTCTCTGATAATCAGCCTGAGCAACTACATAAATAAGATCTTCTCAAGGATCCTACATGAAAGGCTAATGCACATCCTCCCATCCCTAATCTCGCAAGAGCAAACAGGTTTTGTACAAGGCAGAACAATTGTTGAAAATGTCATTCTAGCGCAGGAGATTATCAATGAGATTGGGAAAAGAGTAAAGGCAGGACCAAATGTTATCATCAAGCTCGACATGACCAAAGCCTTCGACAGAATATCATGGCTATACATTGCAAATGTTCTGAGAAAAATGGGTTTTGAGGAAACCTTCATCGGCATGATCATGGACTTACTGGACAATAACTGGTACTCAATACTTATAAATGGCCAACCAAACGGTTTCTTCAAATCAACAAGAGGGGTCAAGCAAGGAGACCCATTGTCCCCCACTATATTCATCATAGCAGCAGAAGCACTCTCTCAAGGGTTAAATGCTCTACTATCAAACAACTGCTTCAAAGGTTTCGGAATGCCAAGGAGAAGTCCAAGAATCAACCACCTAGCATATGCAGATGACATGATCATCTTTGCTTCATCAGATGTCAACTCACTGCACATGATCATGGACACCCTAAATTCTTATGAAGCAGCTTCAGGACAGCTCATAAATAAAAGTAAATCTGCCATATACTTGCATCACTCAGCAACTCAAGAGATAGTAGCAAGAACTGAAAGAATAACAGGGATAGAAAGACAACACTTCCCATTCACATACATTGGTTGCCCCATATTCTACTCAAGGAAGAAAATCATCTATTATCAAGGCATCGTGAACAAAATTCAAGATAGACTACATTCATGGAAAGGCAAGCTTCTATCCATAGGAGGAAGAACCATCCTGATTAAGCACGTCCTGCAAAGCATGCCGATACATCTGCTATCGGCAATGAACCCCCCCAAGCAAGTAATTAATAACATCCACAAATTGCTTGCCCAATTTTTCTGGAGCAGCACAGTAGGAGGTACCAGCAGGCACTGGGCAACATGGGATAATTTATGCCTTCCACAGGAAGAAGGAGGAGCAGGCTTTAGATCACTGCATAATATTTCAAAGGCCCTCTTCTGCAAACTATGGTGGAACTTCAGAACCAAGCCTAGTCTATGGAGTGCATACATGACACAGAAATACTGCAAAACACATAATGCGGTGACTGTGCAATGGAGAAAAGGATCACAGATTTGGAAAAAAATGCTTGAAAGCAGAGAAATAATAGAACATCAAATAGCTTGGCATCTGAAGATGGGATCCTCACTCTTCTGGTATGACAACTGGACAAGGCTCGGAGCACTATACTTTCTAACCCCACCACACCTGCCAATTGATGAATCAATTCAGAATGTGAAAGACACCCTGTTAGATGGCAACTGGAATGCTCCCCAACTCTCAGCCCACCTAAATCAAGAGCTAGTAGAACACATCATCACCACAGTAAAGCCCCCAAAAACAGAGCAGGTAATGGACATCCCGTACTGGATGCTTCAGAACCAAGGTCAATTTACAGTCAAATCGGCATGGGAATACCTGAGGAAAAGGGAGAACCCCAGACTGGCATACGAAAAGATATGGGTAAAGGGCCTTCCTTTCAAAATAGCTTTCTTCATGTGGAGAGTATGGAGAGCCAAACTACCATTGGACGATATCCTAAAAATATGGGGATACCAATTACCTTCAAAATGCTGGTGTTGCACCGAGCCGAAAGAAGAGAGCATGACTCACCTTTTCTACACATCTTTCACTGCTAGAAGAGTCTGGAAACACTTCACGCAACCAGCAGGAATCTCCATTGATGAATTAAATTTCCACCAAGCAATAATAAAATGTTGGACTGTCCAAACAGTCAGCAGAATGAAGCCAATTATGCAGGCGCTTCCATCCTGCATTATTTGGGAATTGTGGAAAAGGAGAAACAGCTACAAGCATGGAGAACCAGTCACAACAGGCAGAGTCATATATCAAGTCTCCACAGCATTGCAAAATCTGGTGCACACAAGGAAGCCAGGACTTAAAGTCTCTCACAGATGGCAAGAACTCATTCACACGATGGAGAACTACACTCCAAAGATAAGCTACAAAAAGATTTTCTGGGATCCTCCACAGCCAGGGTGGTTAAAGATCAACACAGATGGAGCCTCAAGAGGAAATCCAGGAAGAAGTTCAATTGCCTTTTGTGTGAGAAACTAGACAGGAGATCTAATCTATGCACTGGGAAAAGAATGCGTACAAGGGACAAACACAGAGGCAGAAGCAAAAGCAATACTTGAAGCAATCAGATACTGCAATGCACAAAAACTCAATAAAATCTGGCTTCAAACAGACTCAATGCTGCTAAACAATATCATCAATGGCATAGTGGAACCACCTTGGAGCATTGCAGAATACATCGAGGACATCACACAGCTAAGAAACTGCATTGAATTAATAGTCACTCACACCTACAGAGAGGGAAATCAGCTCGCTGATCACTTGGCCAATTATGCACTTGACATTGGCAGAATTGAGTGCCGACATTTTGAACAGTTAGACACAACTGGAAAGAAAATCTTGAACACAGACAAATCAAAATGTCCCTACCTAAGAGTAAAAGTGACAAAAGAAACATAAAAGAGATTGGGAAAGAACTGCATTTGCACTTACTAATATCACTGACTTTTTGTGCAGGACACAGGAGGAACAAAAACAACACAATGGCAGCAAAAATTTCAAAAGAAAATCTGGAACCACATCAGATTAACTCTCTGCCCCAAGTACAATATCTATGGAGAGCAACAGCTAAACCACAGGAAGCAGCTCACCTGAAACAAGAGGGCCAACAGGGACAGCAACATGGCAATTACCAGAATAACATATGCCCACTGACCCAACAGAAACAGCAAAAGAGCAAAGAGAACATACTGAAACAACAGAAGCAACAGAAGCACGCAACAATGGGAAAACAGGGACACTTCAGTCAAGTAACAAACACAATACTTTGGAACACTTACAATGACAACTTTCTGTTTTGCAGGACTGCTGATAAGGCACAAACTCTAAGCAGAAAATGCACTGATTCTGCTGATACACTGATCTGGACAGCAAATAGAAAAGTAGCAGCTACTTCTCAGACCAAAGCAACAGCTACTTGCAACACCCCTCAAGCAATTAGGGAACATGAAATGCAGATAAATACTGAACCTAAAGAGCTTGCTACACAAACACTCAACAATGAAAAAAGAAGCAACCCAGCTAGCAAAAAGACAAGGGCAACAGATGATAAACAGAAAGCTTCTATCGAGGGAGATTCTACTACCAACAAGAAGATCATACTGCCCAGTCTCAGGCCACTCACAAGGATCATTTTGCTCTGACCCAGGCCAATTGAACTGCCCATCTACATGCTGCGCATAAGGAGATTACTGCCCAAATTCATACCATTGCTTAGTCTCATACTACCCACAAGGACTCTAATGTTCACCCTCATGTCAAGTCAAAGGATAATGCTGATCAGTTCCAATTCCATGCTAAAGAAAGATCATCCAAGAGACAGACATCAACAAATAACACACCAAACTTTCCTGTGGAACAGCAAGCTATCAAAGAGGACACAACTGGACACTAACATTGCCTTCTTTTTTGCAGGATTTAAAGATATTTCTACCAAAGGACACCACTCCCAGGATTCCAAGCACACAAGGAAAATAAAGACATACTGCAAAGAAGAAGATGGACAACCCCACGCACACACAAGCACCAGCCTGTTTGCACATACACACAGTTCTGAGAAAGATAAGAATACTCATACGAGCCTAAAGCACTATTCAGTGGTATTAGCATGCTATCATGCTCAACCTGGAGGTGTAATAGGCTGGTATAAGCAACTCTTACGGATAAAAACTATCAATGGCAACAGGAAACAGAAGGAAAACAGTAGCCACACCCTCAACTCCCACACAAGAAACAGAAGCAGTAGAGACACCCACAAACAGAGAACAAACAGCAGCTTCAACAACCCAAACATTACAGCAGCAAGCTGTTCACACAGGAGTAGGCCATATATGCAATTGTATTTACTAATGCAATTGCATCAATTACCTCCTTCCTATAAAAACAGCAATCTTCACAGTACAGTCAAAGAAAGCAACAATCAACAAAGTAACTTTCAAGGGATCATCATCAATCAACCAGAAACAGAATCACACATGAACAGAATGGAAGACCTGGAAGTACTCCACTTTGATTTTGTACAGATGTTTATCTATCGTTCATATAAGATAGATATACATTACTTTAACCTTGGTTGGACACACTTTGTACCTAATGAACACCTTTTGTATTTTTGTATCTATAAGACTAGGTGCATCTACTTCTTTGGGGAGGTAAGGTTCATGTCCCCCTCCCGTCTTGTAAATTTTACCTAACTGATTTCAATAAAATCTCTTATTAACCAAAAAAAAAAAAAGATGATAACATTCCCAACAACGATCACCTCCCCGAATCTTATCCTTCTGTTGAACGTGCCTCAACATAAGAAAGATAAGATTCGAGGAGGTGATCATTGTTGGGAAGGTTATCATCATTAGACGGAATGTTATCATCTATAGAATCTTCGTTGATAGCTTCTGTGAAAACGAAGTCGTTAGTAAAATAGATTCCATTATTACAGATATGTGCTTTAGAACTTTTACGATTCACTTTTAGGCGTCCTTCTAAGTAACCTCGCCGATGGCCCAGTATACTTCAATTGCTATCCAATTTCTCGGTAGACATCAATGACCCCAACGTTATGGATGCCTTGACACTTAATGTCAAAACCAAGAATATGAATAGCAAAATAAATACGCGGGAGATAGAGGTTATCTACAGGGTATATTACAGACCTATGACAACTACCTTAGCCCTTAAGGCTAAGATAGAAAGTCCTAAAGGCGTGACCGCGCTCATGAAAGCTAATCACGAGCATAGCACTATCTTCGTGCCTGGACTTCTCAATTGGAACGATATACTCTGCAGTAACGAATGGCACATTTATGCTATAACTCAACCACTCAACTCTCATTCAGATAAATCGCAAATCGAAAGGGTAATTCAATTCCCTGATGGATCTATGGATCTCAAATTTCTTGAAAGTCCCGCTCGAAGAACCTCTTCGGTCCGAAGAACGGCTTCCACGACAGCTTCTACTTCAAAACCCCGAGGGAAGAAAAAATCGAACGGAGTACTTTCCTTCACCTTCTAATGACAAAGGTAAAATCGAGGGAGTAGACTTCTCTAGAGAAATTCCCAAGGTTTACTACCAGACCAACTCCTTCTCCGCTATTCCTACTGCTAGTGAAATGGATCCTCCATCTAAAAAGGATTATCTTCTTATGATTAGATCTAAAGAACCTTTCACTCTTGATCCTAAAATCCTTAAAAATTTATGGACTCACCCTGATAACCAAATCAGGCGAAATTGGTATACCAATAGCTATTCTCTCCCGCTAAGAGAAGCTTTCCGAGATCGTTGGATGAAGGACATGGAAGGAACAACATGTGTAATCGAGTTCTTTAAATGGTTCGAGATCTCCAGCCAACTCGATACTCAAAAGGATTCCCTCAAAGTCCTTATTAAAAAATGGTACACCATCAACAGCGAGGTAATAGAATCCTTCACTCCGCCCTTGAAGCAATCAATATCCCCGTAGGAAACGAGGTTATCAGTGCTTCACCAACAACAACTACCAACGACAACGTAGATAGAGTCATTCAACAGGTAAAATATTCCAACCAACTTCTTCATGTGGTTTCTAAGCAAATAGAAGATACTAGTGATAAAACTTTGTTCAAAGCCCAACCTAGTGTCTCATTTTATCTCGAAAATGAGATAAAACAGATTAAATCCAGACTCAATAAAATCGAAATAGAAAGATTTCAAAAAAATTGATAATGAAAAAATATAAGATGATAACCTTCCCAACAACGATCACCTCCCAGAATCTTATCCTTCAGATGGACGTGCCTCTACATCAGAAAGATAAGATTCCTCATCTACATCAGAAAGATAAGATTCGATGAGGTGATCGTTGTTGGGAAGGTTATCATCATTAGAGGGAAGGTTATCATCTTTAGAATCTTCGTTGATATCTTCTGTGATAACGAAGTCGTTAGTAAAATAGATTCCATTATTACAGATATAAGCTTTAGAACTTTGACGATTCACTTTTAGGCGTCCTTGAAAGTAACCTCGCCGATGGTCCGGTCTTGACCCCAACTTCATGGATGCCTTGACACTTAATGTCAAAACCAAGAATATGATTAGCAAAATTAATACGCGGGAGATAGCCGTTATCTACAGGGTATATTACAGACCTATGACAACTACCTTAGCCCCTAAAGCTAAGATAGAAAGTGCTAAAGGCGTGGCCATGCTCCTGAAAGCTAATCACGAGCATAGCACCATCTTCGTGACTGGACTTCTCAATTGGAACAGTATACTCACCAGTAACGAATGGCACATTTATGCTATAACTCAACCACTCAGCTCTCATTCAGAGAAATCGCAAATCGAAAGGGTAATTCAATTCCCTGATGGATCTATGGATCTTAAATTTCTTGAAAATCCCACTCGAAGAACCTCTTAGGTCCGAAGAACAGCTTCCACGAGAACTTCTACTTACCTCGAGGGATGAAAAAATCGAACGGAGGACTTTCCTTCACCTTCTAAAGACAAAGGTAAAATCAAGGGTGTAGACTTCTCTAGAGAAATTCCCAAGGTTTACTACCAGACCAACTCCTTCTCCGGTAGTCCTACTGCTAGTGAAATGGAGCCTCCATCTAAAAAGGATTATCTTCTTATGATTAGGTCTAATGAACCTTTCACTCCTGATCCTAAAATCCTTAAAAATTTATGGAATCACCCTGATAACCAAATCAAGCGAAATTGGAATACCGATACCTATTGTCTGCCGCTAAGAGAAGCTTTCCGAGATCGTTGGATGAAGGACATGAAAGGAACAAGATGTATAATCGAGTTCTTTATATGGTTCGAAATCTCCGGCCAACTCGATACTCAAAAGGATTCCCTTAAAGTCCTTATAAAAAAATGGTACACCATCAACAACGAGGTAATAGAATCCTTCACTCCGCCCTTGAAGGAATTGATATCCCCGTAGGAAACGAGGTTATCAGTGCTGCACCAACAATAACTACCAACGATGACATAGATAGAGTCGTTCAACAAGTAAAATATTCCAACCAACTTCTTCATGTGGTTTCTAAGCAAATAGAAGATACTAGTGATAAAACTTTGTTCAAAGCCCAACCTAGTGTCTCATTTTATCTCGAAAATGAGATAAAACAGATTAAATCCAGACTCAATAAAATCGAAGTAGGAAGATTTCAAAAAAATTGATAATGAAAAAATTGAAGATGATAACCTTTCCAACAACGATCACCTCCCCGAATCTTATCCTTCCGATGAACGTGCCTCTACATTAGAAAGATAAGATTATCATCATCAGAGGGAAGGTTATCATCTTTAGAATCTTCGTTGATATCTTCTGTGATAACGAAGTCGTTAGTAAAATAGATTCCAATATTACAGATATATGCTTTAGAACTTTGACGATTCAGTTTTAGGCGTCCTTCAATGTAACCGTGTCGATGGCCCGGTATACTTCAATTGCTATCCAATTTCTCGGTAGACATCAATGACCCAAACATTATGGATGCCTTGACACTTATTGTCAAAACGAAGAATATGAATAGCAAAATCAATACGCGGGAGATAGAGGTTATCTACAGGGTATATTACAGACCTATGACAACTACCTTAGCCCCTAAGGCTAAGATAGGAAGTGCTAAAGGCGTGACCACGCTCATGAAAGCTAATCACGAGCATGGCACCATCTTCGTGCCGGGACTTCTCAATTGGAACGATATACTCTCCAGTAACGAATGGAAAATTTATGCTATAACTCAACCACTCAGCTCTCATTCAGAGAAATCGCAAATCGAAAAAATAATTCAATTCCCTGATGGATCTATGGATCTCAAATTTTTTGAAAATCCCACTCGAAGAACCTCTTCGGTCCAAAGAACGGCTTCCGCGAGAGCTTCTACTTCATACCCCGAGGGGAATAAAAAATCGAACGGAGGACTTTCCTTCACCTTCTAATGACAAAGGTAAAATCAAGGGAGTAGACTTCTCTAGTGAAATTCCCAAGGTTTACTACCAGACCAACTCCTTCTCCGGTAGTCCTACTTCTAGTGAAATGGAGCGTCCATCTATAAAGGATTAGCTTCTTATGATTAGGTCTAATGAACCTTTCACTCCTGATCCTAAAATCCTTAAAAATTTATGGACTCACCCTGATAACCAAATAAAGCGAAATTGGTATACCAATACCTACTCTCTCCCGCTAAGAGAAGCTTTCTGAGATTGTTGGATGAAGGACATGAAAGGAACAAGATGTATAATCGAGTTCTTTAAATGGTTCGAGATCTCCGGCCGACTAGATACTCAAAAGGATTCACTCAAAGTCCTTATTAAAAAATGGTACACCATCAACAACGACGTAATAGAATCCTCCACTCCGCCCTTGATGGAATCAATATCCCCGTAGGAAATGAGGTTATCAGTGCTGCACCAATAATAACTACCAACGACGACATAGATAGACTCGTTCAACAGGTAAAATATTCCAACCAACTTCTTCATGTGGTTTCTAAGCAAATAGAAGATACTAGCGATAAATCTTTTTTCAAATCCCAACCTAATGTCTCATTTTATCTCAAAAATGAGATAAAACAGATGAAATCCAGACTCAATAAAATCGAAGTAGGAAGATTTCAAAAAAATTGATAATGAAAAAATTGAAGATGATAACCTTCCCAACAACGATCACCTCCCCAAATCTTATCCTTCTGTTGAACGTGCCTCTACATCAGAAAGATAAGATTCGAGGAGGTGATCGTTGTTGGGAAGGTTATCATCATTAGAGGGAAGGTTATCATCTATAGAATCTTCGTTGATAGCTTCTGTGATAACGAAGTCGTTAGTAAAATAGATTTCATTATTACAGATATGTGCATTAGAACTTTGACGATTCACTTATAGGCGTCCTTCAACGTAACCTCGCCGATCGCCCGGTATACTTCAATTGCTATCCAATTTCTCGGTAGACATCAATGACCCCAACGTTATGGATGCCTTGCCACTTAATGTCAAAACCAAGAATATGAATAGCAAAGTCAACACGCGGGAGATAGAGGTTATCTACAGGGTATATTACAGACCTATGACAACTACCTTAGCCCCTAAGGCTAAGATAGGAAGTGCTAAAGGCGTGACCACGCTCATGAAAGCTAATCACGAGCATAGCACCATCTTCGTGCCTGGACTTCTCAATTGGAACGATATATTCTCCAGTAACGAATGGAAAATTTATGCTATAACTCAACCACTCAGCTCTCATTCAGAGAAATCGCAAATCGAAAGAATAATTCAATTCCCTGATGGATCTATGGATCTCAAATTTTTTGAAAATCCCACTCGAAGAACCTCTTCCGTCCAAAGAACGGATTCCGTGAGAGCTTCTACTTCAAAACCCCGAGGGGAAGAAAAAATCGAACGGACGACTTTCCTTCACCTTCTAATGACAAAGGTAAAATCAAGGGTGTAGACTTCTCTAGAGAAATTCCCAAGGTTTACTACCAGACCAACTCCTTCTCCGGTAGTCCTACTTCTAATGAAATGGAGCCTCCATCTATAAAGGATTAGCTTCTTATGATTAGGGCTAATGAACCTTTCACTCCTGATCCTAAAATCCTTAAAAATTTATGGACTCACCCTGAT
>MCJB01000976.1:1530-18305 GCA_002018475.1 Nicotiana obtusifolia | reverse complement strand
AAAGAAAAGGACGGTTAACTTTTTACTTTTTTGACTTTTAATTAGAAACGCCCATCTGTAAAGTAGGAAGGGCAATTAGGACTTTTTTTAATAGTTTTTTCATGTATAAATAGAAGAAGGCAGAGACGAAGGAAGTAAGCCCCAAGAAGCCTTCCACGGGCAAAACTTTCCTCACTTCTCAAATCTCTCTGACCCCTCTCTTTGTACAAAAATACATATTTAAGAAATAAACTACTTTGTTCATACATGGAGCATATATCGCCAACTACTTCAAATACTACACAGGAAAATCTACCAACAGAGGTAAATTTATTTATCATTATGAATAGCTAAACTTTTTATATTCCTAATAATCTCTTAAATGTTATATTAGTTTAATCATGTTATAGTATTGTTTTATTGAACATCTTTAGTAAGTTTGCCATATGAGTAAGTAGGCTGAGAGTAGTCAAGCCCAGGCTATGCCGTCCTAAGGTGGAAACCGGAAAAGGCAAGGAGGCCGTGTTAAGGGGAGTACACAGTGTTGAGGCGCTGCTAGGGTAGATGATTAAAGCCGAAAAAAGTATGGTAGTGACTAAATGAG
This sequence comes from Nicotiana obtusifolia, assembly GCA_002018475.1. Lineage (NCBI taxonomy): Eukaryota > Viridiplantae > Streptophyta > Magnoliopsida > Solanales > Solanaceae > Nicotiana > Nicotiana obtusifolia. The sequence continues at coordinate 17,722 of MCJB01000976.1, read as the reverse complement.
ATGTTCATTATAACTTTAATATAATATGATAAAACTGGCATAACATATATAGAGATTAGAGGGAATAAATGTTTAGAAATTAATGAAAATGGTGAATACTTATTTGTTAGATAACAATGAACAATATAAGATACTGGTACTATATATACTTAGAAAACTTAACAATGATGTTAAAGAAAAAATATTTGACTTATTAATTATGGAAGAAATAATAGAATCTACCGTACAACAATGGTATGATTTTGACATACTATATGATATAGATTTATATGACTCAGATATCTATTCAGATTAATGATAAATCAAGAATATTTAGAACGTTGGATAAATACTATGAAAAACCTAGATTTATTAGAAAAATTACTTATAGACAATATAACAAGTTATATTAGAACACAAGACATAGAATATTTAGATTTTATTAATGAAAACGTTATAGAAATGAAAAGATTAATACCACTAAAACATGAATACCATGAAAAAGCCTTCCCAAAAAATTAATACTTAACAAAATGACTTCCGCACCCCCACAATGGTTATCAAAAGTTGCTCATCGGGGAAAGAGTCTTTGATTTTAAGGACATCATGTGGCCTCCCCTCCTCCTCTAAACGAGATAAGTGGTCCGCCACTTGATTTTCACTTCCCTTCTTATCTTGGATGTCAATGTCAAACTCTTGCAACATAAGCACATATCTCATCAACCGAGCTTTAGATTCCTTTTTCCTCATAAGATAGCAAAGTGTCGGATGATCCGTGTGGGCAATAACTTTGGCACCCATCAAGTACGGGTAGAACTTCTCAATAGCAAGGAGCTCTTTCTCTGTAACAATATAATTGACATGGGCACTATTCATGGTCTTAGTAGCATAGGAAACTGGATGATCAACTTTGTTGACACACTGCCCCAAAACAGCCCCAACTGCTACATCACTGCATCACACATGAGCTCAAACGACAAACTCCAATTTGGAGAGGTAATGATAGGAGTAGTTGTTAAATTGAGCTTTAATTGCTCAAAATCTCTCATACAATCATCATTAAATGAAACTTAGCATCTGTCTCAAGGAGCTTACACAATGGGTTCACCACTTTGGAGAAATCTTTGATAAAGCGTCGGTAGAAACCCGCATGGCCCAAGAAACTCCGCACACTCTTCACCGAGGTAGGGGTGGAAGCTTAGAAATAACTTCAACCTTTGCCTTGTCAACTTCAATTCCATTCTTTGAGAACTTATGGCCAAGTACAATGCCTTCCTCAACCATGAAATGATATTTCTCCCAATTGAGCACCCAATTAGTTCCTCACATCTAGCTAACACTTTGTCCAAATTTGCAAGACAATCACTAAAGAATCTCCAACTGCCTAAAAGTCATCCATGAAGACCTCAAGGTAGTCTTACACCATGTCCGTAAAAATAGCCATCGTACACTGTTGAAAAGTCGCCAGTGCATTGCACAAACCAAAAGGCATCTATTTGAAAGCAAAGGTACCATATGGACATGTAAAAGTGGTTTTCTCTTGATCTTTCGGAGCAATAAGGATTTGATTGTAGCCCAATTACCCATCAAGAAAACAATAGAAGCACGGCTGGCCAATTTATCGAGCATTTGATCCATAAAAGGAAGAAGAAAGTAATCCTTCCTCGTGACTTTGTTGAGCTTACGATAATCCATACAAACTCTCCACCTGGTGACCGTTCTTGTATGAATCAACTTATTCTTCTCATTGGTAACTACCATCATGCCCCCTTCTTCGGGACACACTGAACCGTAGAAGTCCATGAACTATCAAAAATGGGGTAGACAACGCTGGCATCCAACCACTTGATAATCTCTTTTTTGACCACCTCTTGCATAGATTCATTAAGTCTTCTTTGATGTCCAATGGATGGTTTGACACCATCCTCCAACTTGATCTTATGCATGCGAAATGCAAGGCTTATACCATGAATGTCCGCCAAAGTCCACCTAATAGCTTTCTTCCTCTTTTGCAACACTGCAAATGTGGATTCAACCTGCACGTTAGTCAAACAAAAGGAAAGAATAACCAGTAAAGTAGAACAAGGGCCAAGAAATTCATGCCGAATGTGTGGTGGCAATGATTTCAACTCTGATGTAGGTGGCTCTTCAATAGAAGGCTTTATAGGAGGAGTCTTCCTATTCTTAAGATCCAAATATAGCTTCCAGGGTGCATAGTTGTAAGACCCTATTCCTTGCAAAGAATTCACACATTCCATGAAACCATCCATCTCATCATCATCCAAGTTGAGCAAAACGGCTTCCAACATATCAACAACATTGATTGTAGCACTTGTGTCATCAATAATAATGTCGGTCACCAAGTCCAGAAAAGAACACATTTCATTGCTATTTGGTTGCCTCATAGACTTGCACACATGGAATACCACTTGTTCATCACCAACCAGGAAAGTGAATTCTCCGGCTTCCACATCAAAAAGAACCTTACCTGTAGCAAGGAAAGGCCTCCCAAGAATGATAGGCACTTCATAATCAATCTCACAATCTAAAATAACAACTCAGACCAACACATCCTCAATAACTCCAAGTGGCCTCTTCATAGTATGATCGGCCATTTGCAACCTCATATGTGTGGGTCTTGGTTTTCCAATTCCCAAAGTTTTGAAAACTGAGTAGGGCATCAAATTAATACTCGCCCCAAGACCACAAAGAGCTTTAGCAAAATTGGCACTCCCAATAGTATAAGGAATCGTGAAAGCACCAGGATCCTCCAACTTAGGATCCATAGAATGAAAAATATCACTCACTTGACGAGTGACCTTGATAGTTTCAAAATTCATCGACCTCTTCCTGGTAGATCTTTCATAAACTTAGCATAACCAAGTATTTGTTCCAAAGCTTCCACCAATGGAAAATTAATAGAGAGACCTTTCATCATTTGAATAAACTTCTTGAATTGGTTCTCATCATTTTGCTTAGCAATCCTTGAGAGTAAGGATGATAACAACAAGGTCGGGAATCCAAACTAGAGTAAGAATTTGAGAAGTAAATATGGAAGCAATAACAATAAGGATTTGAACAACTAGAATTAAAGTGCAGAAAGAAAATGATATGGGAAAATTCAAAGAAAGAATTCCAAGACCTTCCAAAAACGCATGTTCTATAGCCTTGACAAGATCCAAGCAATAATATTTTGATTTATTGACGAAATCAAATGTTCTTTACTTACAAAAATCAAATTACTATATTCGGATCTTGACCTCTTTACGAGTAACATTAGACAACAATTAATTACTCATATTAATCGCCTTCTAAGAATACCACAAAGTAATCAATGATATCAAAATAAAGAAGTTGTCTTACTACCTCAAACTATGAACTAGTAAAGATTGAAAGATAAATCTCAAAGCATAAGTAACAAAGGTTCAAAAGAACACTCAAAGTATAATATTCTTAATTAATAATGAAGTGCCTTAATGACTGAGAAGTACTCCTTGTTTATAGGAGTAAAAGTCCTTAAAATTAGGTAGGGTGGCTGCTAAGGCGTAAAAAGTCATTAAAATTAGGTAGCATGATTGCTAGGGAATAAGAAAATTCATTAAAATTAGGTAGGGTGGGCGGCCAAATCCCTTTGGGGCAGATTTGGACCTTAATACGACTAGTTTGGGCCATTGGTATGGACTCTAATTGGGCTCCTTTTCAAACACCCCCGTTTGGACCTCTTTTAAGCTCATTTTGAGCTCTTCTGGGTACCCTTTTGCTGGATTTCAAGGGCCGAGTTCGGGACCAAATCTTCTTGGACTTTAATGTGGGCCACCAAATAATTGTAAAACTTGTATAGTTCATCTCCTTTGGGCTTGAGCTCGTCCTCTATAATTAAAAGCTTATTTATTTTCTATTGAAGTCTAGCAACCTTAGTATGTAATTCTTTAACTAGAGATCTTGTAAATGCCTTTCTTGGAGCTTCCAAAACCCTATCTTTGTCCTTAATGCTATCATTCCCCACTTTCTGAAAAGAATTCGTCCCCGAATTTGATCGGTACGTTAAACAAAGACAAGTCAGCGACATTAAATATAGCACTTACTTGAAACTCATCAGGAAGGTCCAGCTTGTAAGCATTTCTCCAATCCTTTCAAGGACTTGAAATGGGCCATCTCCTCTAGGATGCAACTTTGACTTCCTTTTGGAAGGAAATCTCTCCTTTCTAAAGTGAACCCAAACTAAATCTCCAGGTTTAAAAAACAACTTGTTTTCGACCCTTATTCTTTCTCAAGTAAGTTTGCTCATTTTTAATCTCAATTGCAAGCCTTTTTTGCTCATGAATTTTTTTCATCATCTCAGCCTTTTTCCTACCATCAAGATTAGCAATATCATTAGTAAGTAATGGTAATAAATCAAGGGGAGTAAAGGAAATAAAATCATAAACAACCTCAAAAGGACACATACCTGTAGAAAAATGGATTATTCTATTCTAAGCAAATTCAAACATAGGTAAGTGATCTTCCCAAGAAGTTAATTTTCCTTTCAAAACAGCCCTCAATGTGTTTCCCAATGTTCTATTAACTACTTCAGTTTGTCCATAAGTTTGTGGGTGACAAGAAGTAGAAAACAACAATTTAGTGCCTAACTTCCCCCAAAATACACGCCAAAAGTGGTTCAAAAATTTAGCATCCCTTTCACTAACAATAGTTCTAGGTATACCATGCAATTTAACAACTTCTTTTACAAAAAGATCAGCAAGCATCATTAGTAAAACACAAGGAATAAAACGAGCCATTTTGGAGAACCTATCTACCAAAACAAATATACTATCCTTACCATACCTTGTTCTAGGCAAACTTAACACAAAATCCATAGAAATATCAATCTAAGGTGAAGTAGGAACAAGTAATGGCGTGTAAAGACCATGTGGTAACACTTTAGACTTAGCTTGTTTACATTCCAAATACTATGCACACATTCTTTCAACATCTTTTCTCATTCCAGGCCAAAAGAAATTTTCAGCAAGTATGTCTAGTGTCTTTAGGACTCCAAAGTGACCCATAAGCCCTCTACAATGTGCTTCCCTTACAATTACTTCACGTAAAGAGCAATTAGGGATACACAACTTAGTTTCCTTAAATAGAAACCCATCTTGGAGATTAAACCTCTCAAAAGGACCCGACTTACAATCTGCAAAAATCTTGCCAAAATCAACATCATTAGCATAAAGTCCCTTGATTTGATGAAAACCCATCAAGCTAGAAGTCAGAGTGGATTCTAGGACATACCTTCTTGAAAGTGCATCAGCAACAACATTCTCTTTTCCTTGTTTGTAAGAAATTACATAAGGAAATGATTCAATGAATTCAACCTCCTACTAAGCATACCTTGACTCTTCAAGTATTTCAAGGATTCATGGTCAGTTTTAGTGACAATCTCTCTTGGCCATAAGTATTATTGCCATGTGGCTAAAGCACTTAGCAAAGCATACAGCTCTTTGTCATAAGTGGAATAGTTCAATATGGCTCCACTCAAATTCTCACTAAAGTAGGCAATAGGTTTAGAATCTTGCATCAAAACACCACATATTCCTTTGCCAGAAGCATCACATTCAATTTCAAAAGATTTAGAAAAATTAAGCAGTTGTAACAATAGAGCAGAAAATAACTTTTCTTCAATAAGTTAAAAGCATCATCTTGCTATTTTCCCCACGTTGAAATCTTATCCTTTTAAATATATTCAGTTAAAGAAGAAGCAATGGTGCTAAAGTCTCTCACGAACCTCCTATAAAAACTAGCAAGTCCATGAAAACTCCTAACTTCAGTTACAGTCTTAGGTTTAGGCCGTTCTTTATTGCTTTGATTTTCTCTTCATCAACCTCAACTCATTTAGAACTAACCACAAAACCCAAGAAAATCACACGATCCACACAAAGAGTACACTTTTTAAGATTAGCAAATAAAAGTTGCTTTATAAGAACTTCAAAAACTTGTTTTAGGTGTTCTACATGCTCTTCTAAAGTGTTAGAAAAGATCAAGATATCATCGAAGTACACCACAAAAAATTTTCCATAAAGATATAATTCATTAATCTCATGAAAGTGCTAGGTGCATTAGTCAAGCCAAAAGGCATAACTAACCACTCATAAAGCCCATATTTGGTCTTAAAAGCATTCCATTCATTGCTAGGATTCATTCGAATCTGATGGTAACCACCTTTTAGATCTATTTTAGAAAAGATTTTAGATCCATGTAATTGATCCAACATGTCATTAAGACGAGGAAGAGGATGGCGATACTTTACCGTTATCTTGTTGATTGCTCTATAATCCATGCACATCCTCCAAGTTCCATCTTTTTTGGGTACCAATAGGATGGGAACAGAGCAAGGGCTCATGCTCTCTCTCACAAAGCCTTTCTCAAGCAACTCCTCAACTTTCCTTTGAAGCTCTTCTGTCTCTTCGGGATTAATCCTATAAGCAGGCCTATTTGGAATTTGTGATCCAGGCACAAAATCAACTTGATGCTCAATTCCACGCAAAGGTGGCAATCCATTAGGAATATCTTCAGGAAAGACATCTTCAAATTCTAGAAAAGAGAAAAATACTACTTGGGAAAGAAGAAGTTAGTAACTCAGTATTAATCAAAGCTTCTTCATAGCATCAAGGACAAGGATAGAGTTTTGAAAGATCCAAGAAAGCCATTTACAAGATCTCAAGCTAAAGAGTTGCAGAGTAAGGTTGTTAGACTTCAATGGGAGAAAAAGAAGCTTTTAGTTGTCGAGGACCAACTCAAGCCCAAAGGAGATGAATTTTACAAGTTTTACAGTCATTTTGTGGCCCAAATTGAAGTCCAAGAGGAGGAAGATTAGGTCCTGAACGCGGCCCGTGAAATCTAGCAAAAGGGCACCTAGAAAAACTCAAAATGAGCTTAAAAGAGGTCCAAAAGGGGGCGTTTGAAAAGGAGCCCAATTGGAGTCCAAACCAATGGCCAAACTAGTAGTTTTAAGGCACAAACTGCCCTAAAGGGATTTGGCTGCCCCTACCTAACTTTGTGACTTTTCTTATTTCTTAGCAACCATCCTACCTAATTTTGAAATTGAATGTGATGCTTCCGGCAAAGGAATAGGTGTTGTTTTGATGCAAGATTCTAAACCTATTGCCTACTTTTGTAAGAAGTTGAGTGGAGCCACATTGAACTATTCCACTTATGACAAAGAGTTATATGCTTTGCTAAGGGCTTTAGCCACATGGTAACATTACTTGTGGACGAGAGAGTTTGTCATTAAAACTGACCATGAATCCTTGAAATACTTGAAGAGTCAAGGTAAGCTTAGTAGGAGAGATTAAGTGGGTTGAATTCATTGAAACAATCCCTTATGTAATTTTCATAAACAAGGAAAAGAGAATGTTGTTGCTGATGCACTTTCAAGAAGGTATGTCTTAGTTTCTACTCTGACTTCTAAATTGATGGGTTTTGATCAAACCAAGGGACTTTATGCTAATGATGTTGAATTTGGCAAGATTTTGCAAGTTGGGTCCTTTTGAGAGGTTTAATCTCCAAGATGGGTTTCTCTTTAAGGAAAATAAGTTGCGTATCCCTAATTGCTCTTTACGTGAAGTATTTGTATGGGAAGCATATTGTGGAGGGCTTATAGGTCACTTTGGAGTCCCAAAGACACTAAACATACTTGCTGAAAATTTCTTTTGGCCTAGAATGAGAAAAGACATTGAAAAAATGTGTGCACAGTGTTTGGAATGTAAACAAGCTAAATCTAAAGTGTTACCACATGGTCTTTACACGCCATTACCTGCTCCTATTTCACCATAGATTGACATTTCTATGGATTTTGTGTTAGGTTTGCTGAGAACAAGGTATGGTAAGGATAGTATACTTGTTGTGGTAGATAGGTTCTCCAAAATGGCTCATTTTATTCCTTGTTTAAAAACTAATGATGCTTCACATGTTGCTGATCTTTTTGTAAAAGAAGTTGTTAAATTGCATGGCATACCTAGAAATATTGTTAGTGATAGGGATGCTATATTTTTGAGCCACTTTTGGCGTGTATTTTAGGGGAAGTTAGGCACTAAATTGTTGTTTTCTACTTCTTGTCACCCACAAACTGACGAACAAACTGAAGTAGTTAATAGAACCTTGGGAAACATGTTGAGGGCTGTTTTGAAAGGTAAAATTAACTTCTTGGGACGACCACTTACCATGATTGAATTTGCTTACAATAATAGACAATCCATTCTTCTACAGGTATCCCCTTCTGAGGTTGTTTATGGTTGTAATCCCTTTACTCCCCTTGATTTATTACCATTACCTACTAATGATATTGCTAATCTTGATGGTAGGACAAAGGCTAAGATGATGAAAAATTCATGAGCAAACAAAGCTTTCAATTGAGAAGAAAAATGAGCAAACTTCCTTGAGAAAGAATAAGGGCTGAAAACAAGTTGTTTTTAAACCTGGAGATTTAGTTTGCGTTCATTTTAGAAAAAAGAGATTTCCTTATAGAAGGAAGTCAAAGTTGCATCCTAGAGGAGATGGCCCATTTCAAGTCCTTGAAAGGATTGGAGACAATGCTTACAAGCTGGACCTTTCTGGTAAATTTCAAGTAAGTACAACATTCAAAGTTGTTGACTTGTCTTTGTTTGATGTAGGACCGAATTCGAGGAAGAATTCTATTCAAGAAGAGGGGAATGATAGCATCAAGGGCAAGGATAGAGTTTTGGAAGATCGAAGAAGGCCATTTACAAGATTTCAAGCTAAAGAGTTGCAGACTAAGGTTTCTTGACTTTAATGGCAAATAAATAAACTTTTTAGTATGGAGGATGAGCTCAATCCCAAAGTAGATGAATTGTACAAGTTTTACAATCATTTGGTTTCCCAAATTGAAGTCCAAGAGTAGGAAGATTGGGTCCCGAACTCGACCCTTGAAATCTAGCAAAAGGGCTCGCACAAGAGCTCAAAATGAGCTTAAAAGAGGTCCAAAACGGGGTGTTGTAAAAGGAGCCCAGTTGGAGTCCAATCCAATGGTCCAAACTAGTAGTTTCTTCTCCAAAGGGATTTGGCTGCCCCCTACCTAATTTTGTGACTTTTCTTATTTCTTAGCAACCACCCTACCTAATTATGATGACTTTTGTTACCCCTTAGCAACCCCCTATCTAATTTTAAGGTCTATTACTCCTATAAATAAGGAGTTATTCTCAATCATTGAGGCACTTCATTATTGATTAAGAATATCACACTTTGAGAGTTCTTTTGAACCTTTGTTACTTATTCTTTGAGATTTATCTTTCAACCTTTACTAGTTCATAGTTCAAGGTAGTAAGATTACTTCTCTATTGTGATATCTTTGATTACTTTGTGGTATTCTTAGAGGGCGATTAATACGAGTTCTTAATTGTTGTCTCAAGTTACTCGTTAAGGGGTCAAGATCCGAATTTATTTTTTTGATTTGTTTTTTAAGTAAAGACGTTGAATTTCGTCGATAAATCCAAACGTTGTTGCTTGAATCTCGTCAAGGCTATAGAACTTTCGTTCTTGGAAGTTCCTTGAATTCTTTCCTTGAATTTTCCCATATCCTTTATTTTTGGCACTTCAATTCTAGTTGCTCAATCCCTTATTATTATTGCTTCCACATTTACTTCTCAAATTCTTACTCTAGTTTGGATTTCCGACCTTGTTGTTATCACTTTTTTGTAAGTAAGTAGTATTATGGGCAACCCCTCTTTTCTTACATTTAAAAACTCTTTAGCTTTTATATAGAAACTCTCTTTTTTCTTTCCTTAGCCTCTTTCCTCTCACCATGGCTTTCTATTTTTTCATTAAAACCCCTTTTTATCTCTTCTCTGAAATTGCTGCCCTCTCTCTCTTTCTCTCGGCTGTATCTCATTTTTTTTAACTCTTGGCCTCCTTTCTTTTCTTTTTCCTCAAGCCCACTTTTTATCCCTCCCCTTGATTTTCCCATTGTTTCCCTTAATCTCTTTTGATCTTCAAACACTTGAAAAGGAGATAAAGGTGCTAGGGTAAATTTCCTGCCATTTAGCTCAAGAAAATATCTATTCTTCCTGCCATCATGACAAACATTCCTATCATACTGCCAAGGACAACCCAGTAAGATACGGCAAGCTTGCAGAGGGATTATGTCACAAAGAATATCATCCTCATATCTACCAACATCGAATGAAATCATGCATTGTTTGTTTACCTTTAGTTCACCACTATCATTTAACCATTGGAATCTATGGGGAGTAGTGTGTTTCATGCATGCAAGTCCCAATTTTTCCACAGGTATGAACTCACCACATTAGCACAACTACCACTATCAATGATCATAGAACAAGTTTTCCCCTTTATCCCACACCTAGTATGGAATATATTCTCCCTTTTTTCTTCACTATTGCTTCCCTAAATTGATGGTCATAATCCTCCTAACTACCCCAATCATGCCATCATTAGGTAGTTCTATATCTTCTTCGTCACTCACATCTCCCCCTTCTTTTCCCTCACTTTTTTCACTCTCATATCCTCCATCTTCTCTAAGAATGATGTTTCTTCTACTTGGACATTCATGCATCATATGTCCCTTTCCTTTACATTTATGACATTGAATAGAGCTAGAAGGTCTAAAAGGTTAATGGTTAAAAGTTTTACCTCCCTCTTTGATACATTTATCCTTGTCTTCTTGAGGTCTAGAAGAACTCTTCATCCTTTTGATTCGGCCATGGCTTCTTGGAAATGGTGTTTGACCGACCTTTCCACGAGCTAGTTTGCATTCTTTTATTTCGATTTTTTACCTTTACAGACAAATCAACTAACTCATCTATTGTTACATATTATTATAATTCTACTACATCAGCTATTTCCTTATTTAAACTATTTAAAAACCTAGCCATTGTAGCCTCTTCTTCCTCCGTAGAATTAGCTCGCATCATAGCCATATCCATAGCCTTAATGTACTCATCGGTAGACATGGACCCTTGCTTCAATCTTTGAAGATGTTGTTGTAGTTCCCTTGAAAGTGTGATGGTACGAATCTCTTCCTCATCACCCTCTTCATCTCAGCCCAAGTAGCAATTGGTGCTTGTCCTTCTTGTTCTCTGTCCCTAGTAAGCTTTTTTCACCAAATAACAGCATAGTCAAAAAACTCAACAACAGTATGTTTAACCTTCTTGCCCTCAGAGTTGTTGTGACAGTTAAAGATGGCTTCAACCTTTCTCTCCCAATCAAGGTACAAGTCTGGATCCCTTGTTCCCTTCAAAGATGGCATCTTCATCTTTATACTACTTATATTATCATCTTCTACTCCACCTCTTTGTCCCCTTTATCTCTTCCCACCCTATCAAAATCAATATCATTAAAATCATCTATAGGGTTTTCTTGATTTACAATGGGAGCAAGGGGTACATTTCTCCTAGCTTAGGGCCTAACATTATTTTCCCTTATAAGTTCAGCTATTGTATCATTTTGCTCAGTAATGGTGTCCCTCATCTCTTGAAGTTGCAAATTCCACCTTTTGAATTGTTGATGCATAGCTTGCAAGGTAAAATCATTTCTTGCTTTGATTTCGGCTTATTGAAGAACTCTTTATCCATCATCACTACATGTACGTGACATCTTAAATTATTAAACTGTATCAGACAAATTGACTTTCCCCAATTGTTCTCACACATAATTTGCTTTTTTTCTCTCTCGAAATAACCTTTGAACAAAATACTTTGTAGATTTATAGTTAAACCCAACTTGTATAAAGTTCTTAGTAGTAAAATATAGATTTTGGGAACAAATGAAAGAAGAATCAAATCCTAGAACTATTAGGCTCGGTTAAAACAAGACACGAATAAAAAGGAAAATATTATATATTTAGATTAGGAAGAGTATGAAAATTGAATATTTTTCTTATCTTTGAAATCTGGGATCCCTTTTCTTGTTTCCTTTGACAGTTTTATGAAACAAATTAGATATAAAAGAAAGTTCCTGGAGAGCAAGCAATTCTTTTGTTTTCTTTTTCTTTTTCTTTTTAAACTGATTTTTGTTTTTTTTTTTTTTGCTTTTTTTTAACTCTTTTTTTTTGGCTCTTAGTATTCAACAAATCCCCAGAATTATCAAGAACGAAATCTTGATAGAACCACTCTGATACCACTTGATAACAACAAGGTCGGGCATCCATACTAGAGTAAGAATTCGAGAAGTAAATGCGGAAGCAAAAACAATAAGGAATTTAACAACTAGAATTAACGTGCAGAAAATAAAGGATATGGGAAAATTCAAGGATGAATTCCAAGACCTTCCAAGAACGCAAGTTTTATAACCTGGACAAGATCCAAGCAACAACGTTTTGATTTATTAATGAAATTAAACGCCTTTACTCAAAAATAAATCAAAACAATAGATTCGGATCTTGACCCTTTACTAGTAACTTGAGACAATAATTAATAACTCGTATTAATTGCCTTCTAAGAATACCACAAAGTAATCAATGATATCACAATAAAGAAGTTATCTTACTATCTTGAACTATGAACTAGTAACGGTTGAAAGATAAATCTCAAAGCATAAGTAACAAAGGTTCAAAAGAACTCTCAAAGTATAATATTCTTAATCAATAATGAAGTGCCTCAATGAATGAGAAGAACTACTTATTTATAGGAGTAAAAGTCCTTAAAATTATGTAGGGTGGCTACTAAGGCATAAAAAGTCATTAAAATTAGGTAGGGTGGTTGCTAAGGAATAACAAAATTCATTAAAATTAGGTAGGGTGGGCGGCCAAATCCCTTTGAGGAAGATTTGGACATTAAAACTACTAGTTTGGGCCATTGGGTTAAACTCCAATTGAACTCCTTTTCAAACACCCCTTTTTGGACCTCTTTTAAGCTCATTTTGAGCTCTTTTAGGTACCCTTTTGTTGGATTTCGAGGCCCGAGTTCGGGACCAAATCTTCCTCCTCTTGGACTTCAATTTGGGCCACCAAATGATTTTAAAACTTGTACAGTACATCTCCTTTGGGCTTGAGCTCGTCCTCTATAATTAAAAGCTTCTTTATTTGCAATTGAAGTCCAGCAACCTTAATCTACAACTCTTTAACTTGAGATCTTGTAAATGGACTTCTTGGAGCTTCCAAAATTCTATCCTTGTCCTTGATGCTATCAAAGGAGGTGGAGGCTTTAGCAAGGGTGCCTTAGCCTTTTGCACTACCGATTCTGGTATGTCAATAATGTGTTCCCTAGACGGGTTCATCTCTCCTAGGGTCTCCTCCACAATATCATCAATGTCAATCTGAACTTCATCTTGTATGCAAACATTATTGCTTGGAATTTCCTCCTCTTGGATCACTTGTTCATCATCCACAAGTTGCCTTTCATTTGTGATGGATCCATTCCCGCCTCTTCCATTTCTTGTGATAACCGTCATGGCATGCCTCGTGTTGTTACCACCCTTTGAGTTTACAACTGTATCACTTGGTACAACACCCTTAGGACGAGTATTAAGAGCTTGAGAGAATTTCCCCATTTGAACTTCAAGATTACGGATTGATGTGGTATGTGAGGCAAGTTGGGCATCCGAATCCACATTCTTTTCCATCATTTTCTTGAACATGTTCTCAATACAGCCCATTTCATTGTTTGAAGAACTTGAACCATGGGAAGGATAAGGAGGTGGGTTGCTAGGTTTTTGGTACATTGGGGGCCTTTGAAAACCCGGGTCTCGATTTCCATGATTGTTATTGTTTCCCCAATTTCTTTAATTGTTGCCTCCCCAATTTCCTTGGTTATTGTTGTTGTATCAATTCCTTTGGTTGTTAGAACCCCAATTGCCTTGGTTATTTTGAGAACGCTATTGATTTTAATTAGAGCCTTGGAAGTTTCTCTATTGCCCTTGGTAATTATTCACAACTTGAACCTCTTCTTCTTGCTCTTGATAAGAGTCATCTTGGCCAAAGCTATCATCATCTTGTGCACAATTCTCCACTCGGGATTGAAATTGTGGACCCTTGATCCTCTTCTTGTTGACCAAACCATTTATACCCTCCAAAGCATGAACTTACTTAGGAGCTTGTAATTGATGAATTTGGGCTTTAGCAAGTTGATTCATGGTTGTTGTCAATTCGGCAATTGCCTGCCCATGGTCATGCAACTCTTTATGAAGATGAATCATGTTGGGATCACCTTGGGGAACATTAGCTCAGGATTGCCAAGCTGAAGAAGTTTCCACCATCTCATCAAGAATCTCACATGCCTCTGCATAAGGTATAGTCATAAAGTTGCCCCGGCCAATTGATTGACCACACATTGGTTCGCAATATAAATACCACGGTAGAACGTTTGTTGGATCATGTTGTCCGTCATATCGTTGTTTGGGCACTCCTTCACCATTGTCCGATATCGCTCCCTAATTTCATGCAAAGGTTCATTGGGCTCTTTCTTGAAAGCCAATATTTCATCACGAAGAGTAGCCATGTGCCCGGGAGAGAAAAACATTGAAATAAACTTTGCCTCCGATTCATCTTAGTATGAATAGAATGATTAGGCAAGCGTTCCAACCAATCCAAAGCCTTATCCATTAGTGAGAAGGGGAAAATCCTTAGCCTCAAAGCATCTTCCGAGACATTTGTTTGTTTGCTTCCTCAACACGTATCTACAAAATCCTTCAAACGTTTCTAAGCATTTTAATTTGGCGCCCTGGTGAAATAACCTCGTTGCTCGAGCAAAGTCAGCATAACATTGGCAACTTGAAAGTTTCCCGCCCTAGTGCAAAGGGGGACTATGGCACTTTCATAACCTTCATTAGGAAAATCCAATTTTGTGCTGCTTGTGGTTGTGGTGGTGGTGGTGGAGGCACATTGTCTTGTTGAACACGGCCTCAGCGATTTTGTTGTGGAGCTTGAGGCATTTCATCAAGTTACTCCTCTTCGCCATCCACCTCTCCCACTGGCAAATTTCCAAGTTTTTTGTTTGCCATTTGGAATGTACGATCACTTCAACAAATTAGAATCATGAAAGTGAAAGAAAATACTTCAAGAAACAAACTCGAGTATATAGCTAACACTGTAAAAAATCCCCGGCAATGGTGCCAAAAATTGATCACATCAAATTCAAACTCAAATAATAGTTATGAAACGGTCGTTGCAATTATAATACCCAACTTGAGTCGGGGTCGAATTTCACATGGAATTTAAAATCGGTATTAAGGTAAATACTCGAGACGAGAACGTGAAATAGCTTAAATAGACTTTTAAACACAATTGGTGATTGTTATCTAAGTTAATAGCTAAGAAATTAAACTAAGTAAAAGCAGCTAGAGAATGAAGTATTTTTGATGTTTTAAATAAATTAAGGAAAAGTCGTGGGATGAAACCTTCACCAAGGTGTAAACCTAATGGGTATACTAAGTTATTGTTTTCTTTGTAAATCGAGGCGTGTTATTACTCTCTTTTTTTTTTGGTGAAATTATTGTTTATTGATAGCTTAGCAAAAATTTACAAAGGAGGGGGACATAAACCTTACCTCACCAAAAAAGTACATGTATCTAGTCGACTTAAGTCGTTGACTATAGATACCATAGTAGTAGGTAGTGAGTCCTATACAAGAAGGATATAATAAGAGTTCTAGGTCTTTTGTACAAAAAACATGTTCCATGGCTATGTTGTTTCCTTGTTCTTTTGTTCTTCCTTTTTCCTGGATGTACATTAAGCTAAGCTTGTGAAGGATGATGTTTTTATAGGTAGAAGGTGATTGGAGCAATTGTAATAGAATGAGCACCGAAGGTGCTAATACCACACAAGACAATTGCGCCAATGACCCTCCCCTATAAGAAACATATCCTGGTGATTGAAGAGTAGGTTTCTGTGTGCTATTATGTTGCCTCTGCAAGAAGATTTCAAAACTTAGTCTCTTTATTTGCATCTGTTCAAGTTTCCCAATCGATCTGTTTCTTCTTTCTCTGTATCTCAGGTCTTCTTTTGTCTGAGTGCTGCTGTGATGTTGCTGATTTTTCTTTTTCTTGTTGTGTAGAAGAATGGTATTCGTTGATGCTAGAGATTGTTGCCTGTTACTCCCAGAGGAATGAGTTTTGGTTGTAGGGGAGTTTGAGCATCCCTGTGTGCTCCAATGAGTCTGCATATTGCTTGCTGGAATTCCCAGGTGTTCTGTTTTGTTGGAAACAATTTTCAGTTGCAACTTCTTGACGTTCCCTTTTGTTGCTGCTTTTCCAAACTGAGTTATTG
>MCJB01000975.1:0-21076 GCA_002018475.1 Nicotiana obtusifolia | reverse complement strand
AGCACACGCCTACACGCTCTTCAACTAGCATGCACGTCACCTCAATGCATCTCGTATAACATAATCCCCAGGGTTAAATACTCTCAAATCCAAGTTTAAATATGCTGCTTACCTCGGACAAGCCGAATCCAATACTGAGCAACCCAAACAATGCTCTAGAAATGCCATCCAGCGCGTAACCACCTCCAAACAGCTCAAAACTAACTAAAAGCATCTCAAAAATATCAAATAATACCAAAGGAAACAATCCCAACCAATAACGGTTGAATCTTTAATTAAAAGCCCAAATTCAACATAAAAGTCAAACTCGGGCTTGCACCTCGAAACCCGACAAAACTCAAAAACTGCGATAACCCATTAAATTATGAGTCCAACAATACTAATTTCACTCAAATCCGACTCCGAATCTGTGTTCAAAACTCAAAAATTTACTTTAGGGAAATTTAGACAAAAACCCTCAATTTCTCTTTTTAAATCATCAATCACTGCCAAAAACAAAGATGGAGTCGTCGAATAAAATTAATACCGAGTATAAAATACTTACCACATTCCATGTGGTGAAAATCACCTCCAAAATCGCCCAAATTCGAGCTCCATAGTTCAAAATATGATAAAATGCATGAAACCTTTGAAATAGAGTACTTATAAGCACTGCCCAGGCGACCCCTTCGCGAAAGCGGAAAAACCATCGCGTTCCTGATGAACAAAACGAACTGGCACCAAAACTTCCATATGCGTTCGCGATGCTTCCCACCCGAATGCGATGCCCAAAGATGACAAACAACACGAACATGGCCCACGTCTCACTGACACGGAGAAGAGTGCTCCAGTTCCCAGCTCACCATCGCGAACGTGACTACCCAAAGCGAATGCGAAGCTCAAGTCCCACTAACACCGCGAACACGACTCAACACCGCGAACACGACTCAACACCCGCGAACGCAAAGAGATAAAACAGCCCAGTCCAAATCCTTATTCGCGATCGTGATGACTCCCACGCGAACGCGATAGATTGGAGACATCATTAAAAACCAACAATTCAAAATGAGAGGAAATTGTCTGAAAACGATCTGAAACTCACCCGAGCCCCTCGGGATCCCGCCCGAACATACATACCAACAAGTCCCATTGCATAACACGGACTTACTGGAGGCCACAAATCACACATAGAAACATCAGAAACATGAATTGCACCTCAAATAGAACTTAATAAACTTTTAACTTCAAAAACTCGTGTCGAACCACATCAAACCAACCCCGAATGACCTCAAATTTTGCACACAAGTCCCAAATGATATAACAAATCTATTCCAATTCCCGAAACAACAATCTGAACCCGATATCATCAAAGCCAATTCCACGTCAAACTTATAAATATTTCAAATCTTCAAATTGCCAGCTTTCGCCAAATAGCGCTGAAACCTTCTAGAAGCGCCCAAATGTGAATCCTGACATAGGCCCAAGTCCAAAATTATGATCTGAACCTAACTGAACCATCGTAACTCTGTTCCCGCGGTCAAATACATAAAAGTCAAACTTGGTCAACTCTTTCAACTTAAAGCTTCCTAGTTGAGAATCATTCTTTCAAATCAATTCCAAAACACCTGAAAATCAAATCTGACGATACACCCTATTAATAATACATCATATTAAGCTGCTCAAGACTTCAAACAGCTGAACGGAATGCAAATACTCAAAAGGACCGACTGGGTCGTTACAAAGTAGAAGAGCAGACCTCATCAATTTGAGATTATATAAAAAATTGTTGTTTTATGGTAGTATAATTTGAAACATATTATTGGTAGGTAGAACATGATGTACATGACAATAAATTTCTCACAATAACCATATGGTATAACAAGAAAATATTTCAACACCTGATTACCTTCTTTTTTTTTGTTCGTGTAATTAATTCATTTTGATAATAGAAATTGTTATCTATTTCATATCAATTAAACTTATAAAATGAGTTATTTGACTGTGCGAGGCACGGGTAAATTGACTAGTATTTAAAATAATTAGTGGATACCTTTTGCACTTCAAAAATAATTTTCAAGCTATTGTTGGATTGATTAAGTTACAAAAGAGTTTCTTTCCCCATTTACAACGCAAAATATTATTGTTTCAGGCTTGAAAATGAAACTGAAGATCTGGTGTGTCATGACCCAATTTCACCTACAGGCCGTGATGGCGCCAAACGTCGCCGCTAGGCAAGCCAACGGTGAATTAGCCATGTGTTTATTCCATTTAAACAAAATTCAAAATAGTGGATTTTTATTTGTTAAGTAAGAGGTGAAAATTTAATAAACGTAAAGCATAAATTAATATATGAACGAGTGTGGTGAAGTAAATACTCCAAAACCATCAAATGTCTACTAGCATAATTCCAAGATCTGGTGTCACAAGTGTATGAGCACTAGTAGAATATACAAAACACTAAACTAATGTCTGAAATAGAGTAGACACGAAATAAAAGTAAAAGAGAGACTCCAGGTGCTGCAGGACGAATTCGGAACGCATCTCACCACCAAGTCTCAAAGTATCAAGGGTGTGCGCCGGGATAACTACCAGATGCACCTGCCTCAGAACCTGCACAATTAGTGCAGAAGTGTAGCGTGAGCACATAAACAACATGTATCCATTCTAACCTCGAAGAAGTAGTGACGAGGGGTGGACATCGACACTTACTATGGGCCAACAATAAAATACTGAAATCTAAATAGGTATAAGCCATGGAAATAATAATAATAATAATAATAATAATAATAATAATAATAACAAAATGTCAAGCAGTAAATAAATGACCCATTAACTGATAATAAATTTCAAGATCTCTAATGAACATCTTTAACCCCCCAAATATACTTCTGTCATTTAATAAATTTACAACCTCTCGAGCCATAAAGTAATATCAAGTGAAATCTGGTTGCGAGTATTATCACGCACGATTTATGTCGAGGTCGTAGGGGTTGATCCAAAAATATATACATTTTGTGCACTGCCAAGAGTCGAACAGCATGAACCATAGATGCGTCTATTAACCTGCCGAGGCGAACAACCCGCTCCCATGAGAGTAGAGAAGTTTACCTCACTCGCAAAAGTACTTGCGACGTGAGTGGACATGGATTTATCATAGTTATTATATATCCTCAATTCTTCCCAACAATAAGAAATCTAAATTAGAAAGTTCAACCTTACAATCCCTAATCTCAGCTTTGTTTAAGATAATTAATATGCATAATAAACATAACAGTACAATCAAGGCATGATGTAAACCTAAGACTATCCGGACATCTCATGGAATATAACTACGCATGGAATCTCGTCACCTAGTGCGTAGACTTACCTCGTTCTCAAGCTCACTTCCGATCAACAAATATGCTTTAAATCCACAACTCGGTGCCAAACAACCCGAAACTAGTCAAATTTTATATAAATTAATCAATATATGTTCATATGTCAAATCATCATCCAACTGAACCGTGCTGAAATCCAAAACCGAGACGGATCGCCGACATACTTCCGGAGCACAGAAACATGAAACACTGGATGCACACTCGACAAACAAGGTTGCAAGGAAAGCTTGTAAGCCACCTCTCCAATCCTCTAAAGTACCTCAAATGGCCCAATATACCGAGGGCTCAACTTTCCCTTCTTCCCGAACCTCATAACACCCTTCATGGGTGAATCCTTGAGCAGTACCTTCTCCCCAACCATGAAAGCAATATCACGAACCTTCCTATCGGCGTAACTCTTCTGTTTGGACTACACCGTGCGAAGCCGATCCAAAATCAATTTAAACTTGTCCAAAGCATCCTAAACCAAGTCAGTACCCAATAGCCTAGCCTCCCTAGGCTCAAACCAACCCACCAAAGATCGACACTGTCTCCCATACAAAGCCTCATACAAAGCCATCTGAATGCTCGACTGGTAGTTTGTTGTTGTAGGCAAACTCTGTGTACGGAAAAAACTGATCCCACGAACCCCCGAAATCAATGACACAAGTTCATGGCATGTCGTTCAAGATCTCGATAGTGTGCTCGGATTGTTCGTCCGCCTGAGGGTGAAATGCTGTACTCAACTCAACCTGGTGCTTAACTCTCGCTGCACGGCTCTCTAAGACTGCGATGTAAATTGCATGCCCCGATCTAAAATGATGGACACTGGCATCCCGTGAAGGCAAACAATCTTGCGGACGTAAATCTCAGCCAGTCGCTCTGAAGAATAAGTAGTCCCAACTATAATGAAGTGCGTGGACTTTGTCAGCCGATCCACAATCACCCAAATAGCATCATACTTCTTCCAAGTCCGTGGGAGCCCAACAAAAAAATCCATCGTGATCCGCTCCCATTTCCACTATGGAATCTCTGGCCTCTAAAGCAATCCACCCAATCTATGATGCTCATACTTTACCTACTTACAGTAAAGGCACCGAGCTACAAACCCCACTACATCCTTATTCATTCTTCTTCACCAATAGTGCTGCCTCAAGTCCCGGTACATCTTCGCGGCACCTGGATGAATGGAATGCCATGAACTATGGGCCTCCTCAAGAATCAACTCACCTAGCTCATCTACATTAGGCACACAAATCCGACCATGCATTCTCAACACCCCATCATCCCCAATAGTAACGTCTCTGGCATCACCGTGTTGAACCATGTCCTTATGGACAAGCATATAAGGATCATCATATTGGAGCTCTCTGATGCGATCATATAAGGAAGACCGAGAATCCAGTCAAGCTAGAACCTGAATGGGATCTGAAATATCTAATCTCATGAATTGGTTGGCCAAGGCCTGAACATCAACTGCAAGAGGTTTCTCACCAACAGGAATGGATGCAAGGCTACCCATACTCACTGCCTTTCTACTCAAGGCATCGGCCACCATATTGGCCTTCCCAGGATGATACAGAATGGTGATAGCATAATTCTTTAGCAGCTCTAACCATCTCCGCTGCCTCAAATTTAGATCCTTTTGTTTGAACAAGTGTTGGAGACTCCGGTGATTCGTAAATACATCGCAAGGCACACCGTAGAGAGAATGCCTCTATATCTTCAATGCATGAACGATGGCAGCCATCTCCAAATGATGAAAGGGGTAAATTCTTCTCATGGGCTTCAACTGGCACAAAACATAAGCAATTACAATACCGTCTTACATCAAGATACACCAAATACCAAAAAGAAGCATCACAATACATTGTATAAGAGCCTGACGTTGAAGGCAAAACTAGAACTGGAGCTGAGGTCAAGGCAGTCTTGAGCTTCTGAAAGTGCTCATCACTCACCCGACCACCTGAAAGTAGCACCCTTTTGGGTCATTTTGGTCAAAGGCGATGCAATAGACGATAAACCCTCCACGAAGCGACGATAATAACCGGCCAAGCCGAGAAAGCTCTGAATCTCTGTAGCTGACGACGGTGTATGCCAACTCTGAACCCTCTCTATCATCTTTGGATTCACCTGAATCCCCTCACTGGACACCTCCTACTCAAAGAACGCCCCTGAGCTAAGCCGAAACTCACATTTGGAGAACTTGACATAAAATATCTCCTCCCTCAACCGCTGCATCACAATCCTCAAATGCTGGGCATGCTCCTCCTGGCTTCGAGAGTACACCAGGATATCATCAATGAATACTATGACAAACGAGTCAAGATAAGGCTGAAATACACTATTCATCAGATGTATGAATGCTGCTAGGGCGTTGGTCAGCCCAAAAGACATCACAAAGATAACGGGTCCTGAATGCTGTCTTTAAAATATCCGAATCTCGAATCTTCAACTGGTGATACCCAGACCTCAAGTTGATCTTAGAGAAGACCCTTGCTCCCTAAAGCTGGTCAAATAGATCATCAATGCGCAGCAAAGGATACTGTTCTTGGTCGAAACTTTGTACAAGTGCCTATAATCGATGCACATCCGCATTGTAAGATCCTTCTTCTTCACAAACAGGATCGGTTTTACACCAAGGCGACACGCTTGGTCTAATAAACCCCTTATCAAAATGTTTCTGAAGCTTCTCCTTCAATTCCTTCAACTCAGCTGGTTCCATACGATAAAGTGGAATAGAAATAAGCTGAGTGTCAAGCAGCAAGTCAATACCAAAGCCAGTATCCTTGTCGGGCGGCATGCCTGACAGGTCTGCAGGAAACACATCCAAAAAGTCTCGCATCACCGGAACAGAATCAATAGTAAGAGTATCAGCACCAAAAACCCTCACAAAGGCCAAATAAGATAAACAACCCTTCCCAACTATCCGCTGGACCTTCAAATATGAAATAACTCTATTGGGAACGTAGTTTAGAGAATCTCTCCGTTCAATCCTTGGCAACCCCGGCATCGCTAATGTCACGGTCTTAGCGTGACAATCCATAACAACATGACATAGAGAAAACTAATCCATACCTAAGATCACATCGAAATCAACCATACTAAGCAAAAAGAGATCAACTCTAGTCTCCAATCCTCTAATAGTCACTACACATGACCGATATATACGGTCCACAACAGTAGTATCGCCCACTAGCCTAGATACATGAACGGATGAGGACTCACGGGGCATATCCAAATGATGAGGAAAATACAATGATACATACGAACAAGTGGAACTCATGTCAAATAATACAGAGGCATCCCTGTGGCACATTGAGACAATACATGTGATCACTGCATCTGAAGCAACATCATCTGGTCTAGCGGGAATAGCATAAAATCGGGCCCGACCTCCACCTGATCATCCACTCCCTCTAGGAAAACTTCTAGCTGTCCGGCCCCACTCCGAGCTAGTTGGGCGGGTGGTAAGGTAACTAGTGCAGAAGTCGCAGTCTGACTCCTTTACTGCACTGGACCTCCCGGGCGACGAGGACACTGCCTCCACATATGCCCAAACTCCTCGCACTCTAAGAAACTCCCCATGCTAGTGGGGGTAGGGGTGGGGACTGAACGGAGCCCGAGTACCGGGATACTGCTAGAAGGACCTGGCATAGATGAACCCTGAACCAATGGAGCACAGGACAAACTCTAAGATGGAAGGGCACTGAGGTATGACAGACCCTGACGAGCATTGTATGAACCATGACTAGATGATGCAACATGGTGAATTGGACGAGCCATCTGGGCAGGCCAATAAGAACGACCCCTGTTGTGATAGGACTGCCCCCAAAAGGAACACAACTGAAACCACCCAAACCTCGAGGCTTCTTGGCCTCCCTCTCCTCACGCTCCTAACTACGTACCTTCTTTATCTGCCGAGCAATATGAACCACCTTGTTAAAAGTAACACCAGATACCCTATCCCGAGTCATAAGAAACCACAACTGATATGTGAGGCTATCAATGACCCTTTTATTCCTCTCCCTATCCGTGGAACCAACCAAACTGTATGATGTGCTAACTCAGAAAATCTCATCTCGTACTGAGTCAAAGACATGCCATCCTGACGTAGCTGCTCAAAGTGTCTGCACAGCTTCTCCCTGCGAGACTGTGGCACGAACTTCTCCAAAAAGAGAACGAAAAACTCACGCAATGTAAGTGGTGCTGCACCGAATGGCCTGCGCCTCATGTAAGCCTCACATCATTTGAAGGAAGCCCCAGTAAATAGAAAATAGTGAATGAGACCCCACTGGTCTCCAGAATACTTGCCGTGCGAAGAATCCACTGGCACCTGTCAAAAAAGTCCTGGGCATCCTCAGACTCGGCCCCACTGAATGCTAGAGGCCGAAGCCTCCCAAGTCTCGCTAGTCTCCTATGCTCATCACCAGTCATAATAGGACCTACTTGGGCCTAAGCAGCTGCAACCGACTGGGGTGGTAGTACTCTAGATGTCTGGATTCTCTGCATCACCTGCTATGGAGTATGGGCGATTGGGGTATGAGTACCTCCACCGGCCTGCGAAATGGATGCAGCGTCCTGAGCCGAAACCATTGGAGCAAGGCCAGTGCAAATAGTCAATATATGGGCCAAATCCTCCTGAAGACCTGGAATCACAATGGGCACAACTGGTGCCTAAGTTGGCCCGATTGGCTCAACCACATCTCAAACCTGCTCCTAAGTTAGAGCAACTGTTGGGTTTGCATGTACTGCTCTAGCAGCTGTACGAGCTGCACCTCTGCCCCTACCGCGATCTCGGCCTCTCGTGGCCCTAGTTGGTGGTACTGGTGGCTGGCCGTCTTGTCCGATAGCACGTATCGTCGCTATCTATGAGAGAATAGAACAACAAACATTTAGTGACCAAAATCAACAAATCTGCACGACAAGAGTACTAGAATGTGAATTTTCCTATGGGTTCGACAGCCTCTCGATGATAAGTACAGACGTCTCCATACCAATCCACAAGACTCTACTAAACTTGCTCATGACACGTGAGATCTATGTAACCTAGGCTCTAATACCAACTTGTCATGACCGAAAACATAGCCTATCATGATGGCGCCTAACGTGGTACTAGGCAAGCCGACACTCCTAAATACTTCCAACACTTTTAAATGAAAAATAAGAATAACACATGTTTAAATCATCAAAACTATCAAAAACTGGATAGACAGTCCAAATCCAATATGGAAATTCCTAAAATCGAGGTGTCACTAAGTACATGAGCGTCTATACAACACAAGTCTACAAATAATGTCTATGAAAGACTAAAACTAAATACATAAAGAGGAAAGATAGGGAAGGAGAGACAAGGCCTGCAAACTCCGGGCAGCTACCTTGGAATCTCCAACGATCAAGCTGCGCAAAGAAATCAACACCCACCATGTCTGGAAACACCTGGATCTGCACACGAAGTGTAGGGTGTAGCGTGAGTAGAACTATCTCAGTAAGTAACAAGACTAAATAATGGACTAAAAGTAGTGAAGAGCTTCACGGATATAGCTCAATTGCAGAAATTACAACATAGAAAGATAGGCATGCTTTCAAGATCGACAATTAAGGCCAAAACAGTTAAATCATATCAATTTTCAATTGAAACAGGATATAATATCTCTCAGAAATTACATGACAATGATATATGCCAGCTGAAGTACAACAGTAGTGAAATCAAGTGCAAAATCTCAAAGCAGCAGCCATTCAGTCCTCCATACACTCCAACCTCATAATCACTAATTCCTCACAGTCTCTCATTCCTATCAATTGCTCGGCACTCGGCACTCTCACTCGGTAGGTACTTGCGATCACTAGGGTTGTGTACAGACTCCGGAGGGGCTCTTTTATCCCAAGCGCTATAACAAGCCAATCATGACATAAATCAGTAAAACATGTTGCAGCTTGCAGCTTGCAGCCCAATCCCTTAGATATCCTCACGATCAGGCCCTCGACCTCACTCAGTCATCAACCTTTCCAGTCTCTCGGGCTCTTAGTAATCATGATAATCAGCCCAAACAGCAATGATATAATGCATCTATGAAGAACAATAGAGACTGTGATATAATATGCAAGTAAGATTGTGACTGAGTATAAATAAGTAATTAGCAAATAATTTAACATGTAACACGGCCGTTGTGGATCCCTACAGTACCAACACATAGCCTAAAGATGATTTCTAACATGATTTGTAGTTCGATTTCTATAACACATGGAGAAAATACGGATAACAACAGATTATTCAACTACACAGTTCCATTGAATTGACCAAGTAACCATTCCAACGGTGCACGCCCATACGCCTGTCACCTAGCATGTGCGTCACCTCAAAACCAATCACATGACACATAGTACGGGGTTTCATACCCCTATATACGTAGGCGGGAACAGGGGAAGGGGCAGATTTATCCCAACGGCAGCAAGAGTAACAATACTGTTTATAATACCAAATTTGGAACTGTTACTTACCTTTATCCGTGTAAATCCATGCTCCAACACGCCCTTGCCTCGTGAATCGGCCTCAAAATGCCTCGAATCTAGCCACAAACAATTTGATACAGTTAACACGGGCTAAAGGAATCAATTCCATATGAATACTAATTTATTAATCAAAAGTCAAAAGTCGACTCATAAGCCAGCCCCGGGCCCACATCTAGAAAACCAATAAAAGTCACAAAAGCCGAAATCCCATCCGACCACGAGTCCAACCATTCAAAATTTACCAAAATCCGACACCAATCGCAACCCAAAACCCCAAATCAAACTCTCCAAATCCCTAGCCTCAAATTCCCAAATTCCACTTTAAATATACACAAACTAGGAGGGAGATTTAATGGGGAAACAATATTATTTATTAAAAATGAGCACAAGGGACTTACCTCAAGAAACCCCTCAAAAATCCTCCCAAAAATGGCCTAACCCCGAGCTTGAAAAGTTTAAAATGAAGAAAAATCGCAAAACCTTGAATGTAAATGTTCTGCCCAGCCTTTTTCGCTTCTGCGGTTCAGTTAGCTGCTTCTGCAGCATCTTTTTCGCGGTCAACCATCCTCATCTACGGAAGTCACTAATGCCGACCAACCGTTTCTGCGGTTGCAAATCCCATTTCTACGGGTGCGCATCTACACAAATCATCCGCTTCTGCTGACCAGCGTCCCCAATCTCTCTTCTGCTTTTGCGATCCTCCACGTGCATGTGCGAGTCCGCACCTACAGAATTCTTTCCGCACCTGGAATACACCCAAGGCCATACCAAATCTTGCTCCTGCGCCACACCAGCCGTACCTGCGGCCAACCCCATATGCCGGTGCAATCACACTAGAAAACTCCCATCATGAGCAATGTACTATGTCCCATTTTCGACCTGTTAACTATCCGAAATTAACCCGAGACCCCCGGGACCTTATCTAAACATACCAATAAGTCCTAAAATACGAATCACACCTAATTCAAACCTATTGAATCTAAGGAAATTCTGATAGACCTCAAATTTTGCACACACATCACAAATGACACCACGAACCTACTCCAACTCCTAGAAATCCAATCCAAGCCCGGTAACCACCACTCTTGGTCAAACTTCCAAATTGCCAATTTTGGCCATTTCAAGCCTAAGTCAAGTACGGACCTCCAAATCACTATCCGAACATGTTTCCAAGTCCATCATCACCCAACGGAGCTAACGAAACAATCAAAACTCCTTTTTGAAGTCATTACTCATAAGTCAACATCTGGTCAACCTTTACAACTTAAGCTTCCAACTTTGAGATGAAGTGTCTCAATTCATTTAGAAATCTCTCCGGACCCGAACCGACCACCCCTGTAAGTCACATATCAACTATTAAGCAAAATTTGAGCAGTAAATGAGGGAACGGGGCTACAACTCTCAATATGGCCTTTATAATTACGTTTTGGAGAGGGTGTGAGCTTTTGTGCTTCTAGTTAGACACCTAAGTTTCAGGATGTGAGAAACCAGGTTCTACCGTGTGAAACACATCATTAGCATCGATTGAAGTGTGAATGCCACTTCTTTGCTCTATATCAGGGGTGCCTGGTACAATATCATCAACTCTAGTTTCAGCTTCAGTTGCGGTGCTGGGGGGCCAGGTTCCTCCAGATAAGCTAGAAGTTCTACTACATCTTCTTCACTAGACTCATTGACTTGACTCATTAAATCTGCCTTCCCGTTTTCCATATCAATAACTTATCTAGGGACCTTTGAATAATCTTCATCTTGATCATCCTTATCATGTGAATCTTTCCCACTTCAGTTGTGTGATTCAACAAAGATTACATGTACGCTTTTCTCTACAAATTGAGTCCTTTTGTTGTAGACCTTGTCTGCTTTACTTTGTGAAGAATAACCAAGAAAGATTCCTTCATCACCGTTAGCATCAAAATTTCCCAACTCTTCCTTGCCATTATTGAGAAAAAAGCATTTGCATCCAAATGCTCTCAAGTACGTCAGCTTTGGTTTTTTCCAATTAAGGAACTCATATGGGGTCTTGTTTATAATGGACCCAATCATGCACCTGTTAATCAAATAACAGGAAGTGTTCACTGATTCAGCCCAAAAACTCTTTGGTACACCCTAGTCAATCAACATTGTTCTTGCCATATAATTAAGAGTCCTATTTTTCCTCTACGCAACATCATTTTGTTGGGGTGTTCTAGGAGCAGAAAAATTATGACTTATACCATTTTCAGCACATAATTTATCTAATTTTTCATTTTCAAACTCGGAGCTATGATCATATATAATGCTCACAATATCATGGCTCATTTTTACTTGATTCTGCTTTGCAAAAGCAGCAAAGACTAGAAAAGGTTTCATCGTTGGTTCTGAGAAATAAGGTCCACATGAATTTGGAATAGTCGTTAATAATAACGAAGACCTACTTCTTTCTTCCTCTGGTTGGCATCCTCATAGGTCCACACAGATCCATATGGAGAAGACCTAATGGCCTTGAGGTGCTCACTTTCTTCTTTGGCTTGAATGAGAACCTGACTTGCTTCCCTTTCACACATGCATCACACACCTTGTGATCTTTGAACTTTGACTTCGGCAACCCACGAACCAGGTCTTTTATGATTAGCTAGTTCAATAGAGTAAAGCTTGCATGTCCCAACCTTCTGTGCCATAGCTCAGCATCATCATCAACAACACTCAAACATGTTTGGCCACCACTATTCAGAGACTTAAAGTATGCAACATAGATGATTTTAAATCTTTTACAACCAAAACCACTTCACCAATTATAAGTGTGGTGATAGTGCAAGACTTTGACAAAGAACTCCACTTTGATTCCTTTGTCGCTGATTTGAGGGACACTCAGCAGGATGTATTTCAAGCCATTTACTCTGAATTGGAACCACTATAAAACATTTTGTCTCGTTTACTTTTTCCAATTTGCTTTCTTTTATTTAGTTTTGAAAAGCCCAATCGAATAAAACACAATTTAGTCGACTACCTCGCAAAAGAAAAGAAAAATTACAATTCAACCCCCCTCCCCCACCCCTTACACTTTCATTTGGTACTAGAGCTAGTCTCACAATTTTTGCTTAATAACTCGTGAGAAAAGATCATGGAAAATCATTCAACTATTGGAGCACTCTTTCAAGAAGGAAGGTTGCAAGTCAGGCCACCATATTTCAGTGGACAATACTTTTACCACTGGAAAGTGCGAATTGAAATTTATGCAAAATCCTATAATGTAAAAGTATGGCGCTTTATCAAAAAGGGAAACTATCCACTACCAGCAACAACTCAACCACCCGCTGATCTTGACGATATAGATGAATACAAACTGGAAGTCACTTATGAAGGAACCAGCAAAGTGAAAGAAACTCGGATAAACATGTTGGTTCATGATTATGAACTCTTCCAAATGAATGAAGGAGAGTCCATTGAGGAAATGTTTGCAAGATTCAGCAAAATCATTGGCGATCTAAAAGGCTTTGGTAAACCCTACTCAAGTGGTGATCAAGTTTGAAAAATTTGAAGGAGTTTACCTACTACTTGGCAGATACAAGTAGTCGCACTCGAATTTCATGATCTAAACAAACTTTCATATGATGAACTATGAGGAGATCTTTAGCATTCGACAAGACCCATCTCAAGAAAACAAATCAGGAAGAAAAGAAGAAAATAGTTGCCTTCAAAACTACAATTGAAAGACATGAAAATGATATTGATGATGACCCAGAAGGCATTGAAGAAGAAATTGCCATGGTATCAAGAAACATGGATGGATTGATGAGAAGACATTGAAACACAAAAAGGGTTAGGATTCCATCCAGGAGAACCACGCAATGCAATGAACAAGACGAGAACGATGGAAAGTGCTCTGAGCGTGGAAGATATGGGCACGTTCAAGCTGAATACCCAAATCTTAAAAGAAACATTTCCAGAGGATTCAATTAAAAAAAAAATCCTTCGGAAGCTAGAGTATTGAAGACAGTTCAGAACACGAAGAAATAGCAATTATATGCTTCATGACCATCTTGGAAAACGACATGAACAGCTACTCGGGTTGCTGGACTGATGAAGATACATCAGGCGATGAACGCAAAGAAGATACTGAGTATTATTTCATAGCACAAGGTGAAACAAGAGATATAAGATCCTCTAACTGTGGTAGATGTAATGAGTTATAGGATATTCTTGACCTTACCTTGAAGGAGTCTAAAAAATGTTAAATGAAATAAGGAGACTCTATAGGGAAAAGAAGGACTGGGAACTTAAGCTTGAAGTATGTAAAATCGAAAGAGATGTTTTTCAAGATGATGTTCAGGAATTGCAAATGCAACTTAATGGCATGAGCAACTCCACCAGCCACATTTTTGTCAAATATAACCAGGCGACTTACAAGTCAACTGGTAAAGGACTGGCGAGAACTGAGTCCACAAGTACTAACACAAGTGGGAGATTGAAAACTGGATCAATTCTTGTGTGTCATTACTGTAACAAAGTTGGTCATAAATATTCATTTGTAGATTTCGTAAATCAAATGTTTCATGATGGAATTGGAAACCCAAAAAACAACCCTGATTCTAGTAAAACTAACCAATAAGGACCCAAACAAGCTTGGGTACCTAAAAGAAGGTGATAATTCTATTTTGCAAGAACACCACAGAAAGAGTCGCAAAGGAAAATTGTATGAAAGACTAAGCTCATTTATGATTCTATGAAAAAATGTCCTGGCATATTGCACCACACAAGTGAAATATCTCTTCCAAATTTCCCTAACCACACAAGTTTTCTATGAAAAGTCCATTCTATATCTGGAATGGACTTTACTAAGACTCTTTTAGAGGATAGGTTTAAACCCCTTAGGGACTTACTTGGCATTATTACCTTTTCAAGATAAGGCTATAATTTCTATTTTACTTGAAAGATTGCGTGTCAAAATAACTTTTGGTAAAAGTCTTCTATTACTTTATTATTACTGCATGCTGCATTAATTATGCGCCTCGCTTTTAGCCCCTCTTTACACCTTTTTGGTTCACCAAGATGGAAACTGAGTTTAGTCACGTCTCTTTACTTCTCTGCCCCATCAGTCATGTCGATTCAGTCACGTCGCTTCACTCCTATCTCCACCTCTACACATCTGCCTATCCCTTGAAGTACTCTACATACTCACTTCAATCATCCTCTCCAATGGCTAAAGCCTTAAAAAATCATTTTGCTTCCACTCGCAAAAGCACTCGGTCCAAAGCAAAGACTCCATCTCAACCATCAAAACCAGTCACTATTGGCTCTGACCGCTCTGAGGGTTTCTCATCTTCTCAAGAAATTATCTCTGATAATGCTCGAGCAGCAAAGGCACTAGGGAAGTGACAATGGAAAAAGGAGCAGCAGCGTACACTCCAAAGAAGGGGAAGATTGACCTAGACAGTGCACTGGAGTCCAAACTAAACTATTGGGATTCTTCCAATAGAGATAAGTCTGTCTCCTTAAAAGGTAAGACAATCGCTCATGGAAGGACCATCAATTTTGAAGAGATGGGAGCCGTAAATTGCAATGTAAAAGACTTCTTCACGTTTCAAGGTTGGGAAAATTTCTTTGCCCTAACCCCTCCAAAGGCCTATGAAGACTTAGTTTGCATGTTCTATGAAAACCTTCGCTCCCAGAAATCTGATAAAATTGAGTCACTTGTGCTAGGTCAACATATTATTCAAGAGTGTTCTACTTTTGATACCCTCTTTAAATGTAAAAGTTCTGAATACTTTGCTTTGTTTAAGAACCTAATGATTTTGAAGTGCCATTCGAACAAGCCAAAGCAGATCTTGCTGATTCCTTATCTGATCCCTTGCCAAACCAATTAGGGTCCAATGACATCAATTTTGAAACCCGTATTCTTGCCTACATTGTTTCCACCACGATTCTTCGCAAAACTGGTTCCTACACCACTCTGTCTCAAATGGACACTTTTTTTGTCTACTGTCTTCTTACCAAGCACGAGGTGAAACTATTTTTCTAGGTAATAAATATCATGATTGAATGTGTTGAAGATCCCTCAAGCTCACCCTATGGGATGGTCATTACTCACCTCCTCGAGGCCTTCAACATCCCTCTTTCAAACTATCCCTAGGTCTCTATTTTAAAGTGCTATAACAATAGGGCGTTTGCCATCATGGGGTATGTTGTTGTGGATAGTAATTGGGTCAAGAAGTAGGAAATTGAAGCCAAAGTGATCCCCTCTAGTTCCATGGTAAAGGTTGATACTCCTCAGACTGCCATCAATAATCCAGAGCTGCTTGAAAAGATAACTACACTTGATGACAAACTAACTGCTGCCAAAGAACTACTGCTGGCCACTATGACCTCAGTTGGAGATAGCTATTCAATTGAAAAGGAAACGGGTTCTGACGTGTCCAAGTTAAGAGTTAAGAAGGTGCATGATCGAGTGGATAGAGTCTCAGTCACATTGAACGCTAGCTTTGATCGCCTCAAAGAGGCTATCTGTAACACCCTTACTTATTTCCTTCATCGTTAATCTGTGTTGGCTGTTGAGACAATTATGTTTGGTCTCTCTCGATAATATTTTTTGCATGCTTTTTTGGATACTCTGTGGATGACTGTAATTAAGCATACTGTCTACTAATTTTATCTGTTGGTAGTTAATCTTGCATAGCGCTCTTTTTGGGAGTGTCCGGTACACAACATGCTTCAACAGTGTTGTTGTACTGTTGCGTGTACAGTGCAGCAGCTTTAACAACCGTAAGAGTTGATTTGTACTGTTACCGGAGGAACTGATATTTATTTGTTCCCTCTGATGTTCCCTTAACTAATTTCATTGAAACTTGTGTCAAACATTTGACTTGTTGTTCTTAATGCGGAGGAGCTAGTTGTATTAGGTTCTCTATCTGATTCTCGTACGAAGTTTGTTAAAGTATAAAAAAACAATAGATAGCGTATTAGTAGCATTATTTTTCATCATTTTTCCTATCCAGTGGATTATCTTTTATTTGTTTATCAATTGAGCGGTTTCATCTCTTTGGATTTTGATCTATTGCTTCTCTATATTGTTGTTGGATGGTTTATTCTCCTCCTATAAATGTTTAATATTCATTATCATTATGTTAACAATTTTATTGAGTGTTATTAATTTGTAATATTCTCTTGGTTTTGTTGATATACCTAGTCATTTTTTTCTGTAATTTATATTAGTAATCAATAATGTCTATGGTTCTCAATATTCTTTAATATGTTCTTATGCAATATAGATCTTGAAGTGTATATTGAGCTACCTTTAATTTTGCTTTTATGGAGCAATAGCACAAACAACTTATTATATGGAATCTAATAGAAACTGGAGTAGTAGAGTTTGAAAAAGCATGTCATGACCCGAAATCCAACTAATCGTGATGGTACCTAACCCAACCCGCTAGGTAAGCTAATTAACAATAATCTAATTCAAATGACATTTACCGAGAAAATAAACAATGAAATGGTTCAACTTTTATATAAAAAACACAAGACTTGCAGTACAAATCATGAGCTATTAGGACATAGAGGTTACAATGCTGGTATGAAATAAATACATCATCTGTTCGAAATGTACATAAACAGATTTATAAATCTAAAGCTACCAAGAACAAGAGGCAGCTAAACTGGAACGCATGTACATCTTCAATGCCAACACCCGCCACATGCAGCAATATCAGCTCCAAATTCTGTGCACAAGGTGCAAAAGAGTAGTATGAGTACAACCGACCCCATGTACTCAATAAGTAACAAACATAACCTTTGGTTGAAAGTGCCGACGAGCTCGGGAGACAGTCAAAGTCCAACACCAAAGGCCAAGAATAACTCGTAACAATATAATAAAATCAGTGCAAGTAATAACTCAAAGTTATTATGCTCGACTCGTTCACAGTTATGAAAAGTACATCTCTATACCTACATGTCAATATGCATGTGAAGTGATTAATTCCACAATACCGTATAACATGAGGAAATGTATCTCTATGCCTACATGCCAAATATGCAAGTCAAATGAAATACATCATAGTGATAAACTCATGTACTCAAACTCTCAGTGTACTCAATCTCACTATCTCACACTCAATCACACAGTGCACTCAATCCTCGGCACACTCAATCAGTCGGCACACTCAATCACTCGGTATACTCAATCACCTGGCACTTGGTACCTGCGCTCACTGCTATTATGTTAGACTCCGGATGGGCGGATCCTGCCAAAGCGCTGATATAAGCTAACATTGCATGCTGCAGCATGGAGTCCGATCCCATAATGAGAAAATAAAGCCTACTGCGGCATGCAGCCGGATCCTATAAATGTCACTCACAACGAACTGGCACCAAAAATATCCATACACATTCGCGATGCTTCCCATGAGAACGCGATGCCGAAATATGCCACACAATGCGAATGAGGCCCACGTCTCGCGGACACGAAGAAGAGTGCTCCAGCTCCCAGCTCACCATCGCGAACGCGACTACCCAAAATCGAATGTGAAGCTCAAGTCCCACATACACCGTGAACGCGACTTGACACTCACTAACGCGAAGAGATAAATCAGCCCAGTCCAAATCCTTATTCGCGATCATGATGACTCCCACGTGAGCGCGAGCACTGCAAAAATCAGTAAAAACCAGCAATTCAAAATGAGAGGAAATTGTCCGAAAGCGACCTGAAACTCACCCGAGCCCTTCAGGACCCCGTCAGAACATACCAACAAGTCACAAAGCATAACACGGACTTACTCGAGGACTCAAATCACGCATAACAATATCAAAAACAAGAACCGCACCTTAAATCAAACTTAATGAACTTTTGAACTTTCAACTTCCAAAACTCGTGTCGAACCATAGCAAACCAACCCGGATTGACCTCTAATTTTTCACACAAGTCCCAAATGACATAACAAAGCTATTCCAATTCCCGGAACAATAATCTGAACCCGATATCATCAAAGTCAGCTCTCTGTCAAATTTATAAATATTCAAACCTTCAAATTATCAACTTTCGCTAAATAGTGCCGAAACCCTCTAGGCCCAAGTCCAAAATCGCCATCCGGACGTAACAGAATCATCAAAACTTTGTTCCCTGGTCAAGTACACTAAAGTCAAACTTGGTCAACTCTTCCAACTTAAAGCTTCCTAGTTGAGGATCATTCTTTAAATCAATCCCGAAGCACCTGAAAACCAAAACTGACGATACACGCAAGCCATAATACATCATATGAAACTACCCAAGACTTCAAATAGCTGAACAGAATGCAAATGCTCAAAACGACCGGTTGGGTTGTTACAAAGCAGGAGAGCATACCTCAGCAATTTGAGATTATTTAAATTTGTTGTTGAATGGTAATGTAATTTGAAACATATTATTGATAGGTAGATCAGGATGTACATGTCAATAACTTTCTCACCAGAGCCATATGGTACAACAAGAAAATATGTCAATATCTGACTAAATTTTTTTTTTTTTTTTGTTCGTGTACTTAGTTCATTTTTTATAATATAAATCTTTATCTTTTCCCATATCAACTAAGCTTATAAAATGAGTTATTTAACTATGGAAAGCACGGTTAAATTAACTAGTATTAAAAATAATTAATGGGTATCTTTTGCATTTTAAAAATAATTTCCAGGCTTTTGCTTGATTGATAAAGTTAAGAAAGAGTTTCTTTTCCCATTCACAATGCAAAAAGGTTATTGTTTTAGGCTTGATAATGAAGCTGGAGATCGGGTGAAATGTTACTAGATTCATGTGAATCATAAGGCAAAAAAAAGGTAATTTTTTTTATCAATTGTGAGAATAATTCTGTTTGTTCCCTTAAACAACATATTTCTCGAACGTAGCATAATGCAGACCTCCTTATAATATATTTGATCTCCAAGAAATTCGGGCAATACTCCGGATTGATCACGAGGAACAACTTCTCCTGATATCTCCTCCTTGTTTCCTTAATCGAGGGCAACAATTGAGGGCCAAATATGGATTTTCTTGAATTATTGGATTTTCAATAAATATCTAATCGCCTTTTGAGTTGATCTTGAGGAAGAATATCTCTTGTTTACTTCGGCTTTGAGAAAGACAATATTTGAAGTCTTGATCTATTTTTGAATAAACAGTTTCAGGGATTTTTTGAGATATGCATCCTCTATTAATGTTCCTAAATTACAGAATAATTGCTTTCAATATATAGCAAATTGAGTTTGTTTAAATCATCTCTCGTTATTCTTTTATTTAAGGCAAAATATTTTATACTGCAAACGTTTAGGACAAAAAAGGAAAAGAAAATAGAAATAGAACTCATATGGTTAATTATATGCCTCCTTTTTGGTGGGTTATTATTAATTACTACTTTCTTGGTGCACTATCATCCGCTTCTCTTTCAACTGCCTTGCGTTCCAAATTGCAACGTCTTTTCATATCAGATATTAATAATTGAATTATTTAACTTATACTCCATATCTTTCAATTTATGTGAACCTATTTGACTGGGCGCAAAGGTTTTCATAAAGACGAAGCCTCTTGAAATTTATTATTTTAAACATACCATAATATTTATGTGTCTATAAGATTGTTAAAACATTTAGGCTTAAATATGTTATACCATTTGTGTGGTTATGAAATCATTTATTAAAGGTAATATTGGAATCTTAAAACTAAAAGAATTTCCTTATTAGAAATGTGTTCATACTTAATCAATAGGAGATAGGTTCATGTAAAACTGAAACCGGTGGAATAGTACATTTTCAACTATCTAAAAAGAATGTTTGCTTCTTCAGCATAACTAGCATTTGATTTTTGCACAAACCTAGTCATTTAAGCTCATCTAGCTAGTGAGAGGTTTAGCCTATTTAACCGGATCATTCATTTATCTTGGCATATACCTATCGAACATGTGTAAATACGAATAGATTGTTTTGCAAATTACTCTTCAAAATGCACAAGAATTTTACATAGAGCTCTATTTGCCAATACTAAATATTTACATGCCCGGTACCTACAAAGGTAGATCTAACATTAGAAATCTATGAATTCTTGATTTTATGATGATATCAAGTTTTAATAATTGAGTTCTAAATTTAATTCTTAATATACTTATTGTGTTTCCAGATACATACATAGAATATTTTGACAAACATTACCGGGTTCGGCCGAACCTATATATCAACGCCTACATTTTTCGCTGCATGTACCGAATATTTGTGCATATCAGTATATATAGATT
>MCJB01000974.1:0-20191 GCA_002018475.1 Nicotiana obtusifolia | reverse complement strand
CAAATTTCAAAGTAAACTCTCTCTACATGTGGAAGCCGGAATATATCAATTATCAAATACACAACGAACTTGAGTTGTGCATTGACTTGCTAAAATAAGACAAAGTCAACATTTCGACAACCTATGCATTATTTTTTTCTATATAACATGAACATGCAAACGCATTTCAAGTATATTACTACACAAAACCTTGAAATAATTTATTTGGAGAATTAGAAGATTATAATTCTTCACCGGAGGGGAAATGGCACCACCACCAACCACCACTACTCCGCCGTTCGTCGGCCTTATCGTTAGGGTTCTTACGTTCATTTGCCTGTTGATTTCACTCATCTTGATTGCCACCAATACTAAAACTATCCCTACTACTATTGGGGATGTCAAAATTAAGTTTAGTGACTTTTATGCTTACAGGTAAAATTCTCACTTTACTCTAATATTACACTATAATTTAAGCAATATATACTAGTTAGTACAATTAGTTTTCTTATTTTGATATGATATTATGACTAACTTTTATGAGAATATGCAGATACCTGATTGCTACTGTGGTCATCGGAATGGCATATACTCTTCTCCAAAGTGCTTTCTCAATTTTCCTTGTGGCCACAGGAAATCGCCTTGGTGGTGAAGGTTTCTGTCTATTTGACTTCTACGGTGACAAGGTAATTCTATATTTTTAGCCGCTCCAAGAATAACAGCCGACAAGATATATATATATATATATATATATATATATATATATATATATATATATATATATATATAATTCGAGCCAAAGCTAACGGATTGAGAGTTTTTGTGTGCAGTTTATCTCCTACTTCCTAGCAACGGGAGCAGCAGCAAGTTTTGGGATGACACAAGATTTGAAGCAACTTCAAAACGATGACGACACACTGAACAAATTTCTGGGCACTGCAAATGCTGCGGCCAGCCTTTGCCTTTTGGGATTCATTTTCGCTGCTGTTTCCTCAGTTTTCTCATCTTATGCTCTTCCCAAGAGAGCTTGATTTTTAAAAGAAAAATTAATCTCTTAGTTTAAATCCAACGCTTTGAGATATTATTATTTCAAGATTTTGAAGTTTGCCTTGTGTTGAAGTTTCAATTTGTATTTAAAATGTATCTAATTGTTTTAAGTACGTTGGTGAAGTTGTGCAAGTCTTAGGGTGGTTTTGTATTTATTTTTGTAATATTTTGTTTTGGGAATTGTCTTTAATTTGGGTATTTAATTTCCTCTGTATCCTTTAGAAATTGTTTTTTCCAAAGTTAATAAGAACATATTACCTCCTAAACCGTTGCTCTTTAGTTAAAGACCGTTTGCAATCTTTAATTTTGAGAGTAAGTGAGAAACTCATGCTGACGTTAATATGGCATTAACTTTTTAATTATTTGAATCTTTTTGTAGAATATTAAAGAGAGTAACGGCCGGCCAGCTCCTTTAGATACTCTTCCCATGTCTATTAATTTATTCATTATCGGATAGATTTAAAAATGAAAAAAAAAAATCGATCAGATTGTCTGTGCATCTTGCTGAGAAGAAGAAAATAAGGAAAGAAGATATAAATTATAGATATGCTAAAACCTAAATTTTCTTTATTGTTCATATGGATTTTGTTATTTGGAAAATAGTTACGTTAGCTCCAGTATTATTCGAAATTGCTCAGCTTTATTTTCTGTTTAACTTGTATAATATCTTAAATCATAGTCAAGAGATAGGTAAATATAAATTTTTTCCCCCGAAAAAGTTAGACATGTTGAGTCACACCTATTTCACCATGAAAGCTCTATTAATAATAAGAGCAAAAAAAAGGCGACTAACCATTAGAATATGAATGTCCTTTTCAGAAAGGAAAATGTGATTACTTTTCCTCCACATATGCATTACAATCATTTAGGGTAAATTTAAAGGGATAAAAACGAATGGACTTGAGTCATGCATTGACTTGCAGTTAAGACAAAGCGAATGTTTCTAGCTTATGCATTATCCTTTTTCTATATAACACTAATATTGCACCTCAAGTATATCACTATAAGAAATTAAACCTTTGTGTAATAAGATTTAGGTATCGATAAATTTTAGTTACTTCTTATAATCTATTTGTAGATTATTATTCATCGGAATTAGAATTAACATCCCGCCGTTAGCCAGCCTTATTGTAAGGGTTCTTACGCTTATTCGCCTGTGGATTTCACTCAACTTGATTGCCACCAACACTGATACTATTTTTACCAATATTGGAGATGTCAAAATCACATTTAAGGATATTTTTGCTTACAGGGTAAAATTCTCACTTTACTATAATTTATATTTTCTAAAGTAATACTCTCTTCGTTTTATTTTATGCGTTACTTTTCTTTTTTAATCATCCAAAAAATATATATTTTATATTTAATTATTAATCAAATTTAATTTTTTATTTTTACCCTTAATAAGATAAATTTTAACTTTACAAATTTTTATAAATTATTTTAAATCATAAAATTTTCAAAAGTTTTCTATATAAAATTAAAGTCTGTACTCAGTTAAATACTGACAAGGGGAGTATAATATGTAGTAGTACATTAAAAATAATTGACAAGATGACTAACTTTCAATGAGAATATTCAGATACTTGATGTCTACTGTGATAATTGGAATGGTACGCGCTCTTGCCCAAACTGCTCCCTCAATTTGCCTTGTGAGAACAGGAAATCACGTCGGTAGGTTGACTTCTATTGTGACAAAGTAATTTTTTTCTTTAGCCCTTTTATTAGATGGCAAAACTAGACAAACAAGGGAGCTTGATTTTAAAAAGCATCTTAATTATTTCGATCCAACGATCTGAGAGATTATTGCAAGATTATATGAAGTTGCCTTATGTTATATTCTTAATTTTGCCACATTTGGTCGTCATATAGTGTTGAATTGCAATTAATTTGTATTTAATTTTGTAGGTAATTGTTTAAGTACGTTGATGAAGTTGTGTAAGTCTCCATAAGGACACTCATTGTCGATATCTCAAAGTTGTTTGAATCAATTATTCTGAAATTATCATCATAATTTATAATTTAGTAATATCGATGAGACTTTTATCAGACAATAATAAATATAAATCCAGTTTACATTATCCTTCATCCCATTCTCAATCCCTATTCACCTATTACCCCATGTAACAAAAAAATTTAAAAGAGAATTCTAGTCGGTAGCTCTTAGTTAACTTTACACTTCAAGATACCTTATGGGGTAACTATTGCAAGACTATAGCTAGGATGTAAATGGGATAAGACGGGACGGAACATGACTGAGAAAGAGCAGGGCCTGACTTAACGCGCTAGTGGGCAACTAATTTGTCAATGCACGTTCAAACACAATTTTAATTTTCAAACACTATTTTTCAACACAATTTTAAAAATTATGTTTTTGTACGTTTTGATTAAATTTATGTCCAAATGCTAGCTATCTTCCAAATTCCAGAAGATGAGATCTTGCCAATCCCATTTTTAGAGGAAACTTATGGACATCGAACTCAAGATTGACTGTCATATTACATGGAAAACCAATAGAACAATTTGTCCAATAAATACCTATTGCAAGGTTATAAATGATCCAGATCCCACAAAATCATGGTCAATAGTACGTTAAATCTTAAAATCAATGGAAACATTACTTGACTTGTGGCCGCAACTTGAACATTGAGCATAATTCCAATCGCAAAGGATGACTAAGGTATTTGGATCCTAGTATATCTTGTCTATTCATCAAATCAGCCTAACATGTCAATAAAAGACACAAGGTCAGAAAATTTTGCCAAGAAACTTCTTTTCAAAATATTCTTTTCACATACGAAAACATTCTTTCTTTGGTTTAATATTGTTTTGAAGTGATATTGCTGCAAAAATATGTTAACGGTATCAGATTTCCTAGAAAATTGGAGGAAGATAAAATTAGTTTTTTTTGTGTATGTGGGGCTGTTCGGTTGAGAGATAAAATTTAAAGAACACTTTGGTGTATTTTCTAATTTTTCTATGTTTGTTTAACTAAATATTCAGCAAAATATTTTCCTTTATAAACCATTTCCCTTTGATGAAAAGTGACTTCCTTAGAGTAGTGGTGTACACAAATTTTTCTGTAAACAGTGTTAACATTCGAGAAAGGGAACAAAAATAATAAATCACTATAGTAATAAGAAATATCATCATTTATATTTGTAATTAATATTTTTATTTTGCTTATTATTATATACACATTTCTAATAAAAAAATCAAGAGATATCACGAGACAACGCTTGAAGGAAGGTAAACATGCGCTGCCTAGAGACTCACCGGAAATGATTTCCTGGGTCTAATACTTATCAGGTGCTTCATGCCCGTTGTTACGCGGCGCCTTCCTAAGATTCCTTGGAAGGGAAACGTAAGGCTAAGCAACCGATGTTCTTGCAGTTACTATCTGCCAACGGGGGTCATCTCCGCGTGCTAGACGAGACTGTCAGTGACATACGGAAAATCAATGTCAAGAGTAATTGAAAGAACAGAAAAAAGAATTGAGAATGAAAGAAAGCTTGATTGCATTAGTGAAAGATATTACAGAAAAGCAACATGATGTCGAGGGGGAGAACACCAGTACAGAGAATTATTTGCTTGCTAGAAAGTTTGATTGCTTGATCCCCCTAAATAATGCTTAAAAAATATAAACCAAAGTTACAGGACTTGACATAACTAAGCTAGAGATAAATAATGGAAATACATAAAGTAAAACTACTCTATATTTACAATAGAAATGACTTAGATTCCTATAAAGCGGAAGCAGGTCCGTTGGCAGCAACCTTGTCTTTAGCATCAGAGTCTATGCAGGCAGTGTTGTTGGCATCTGCCTGCAGCTGCGCGCTAGCGAGGACTATCGGTGGGGCGACATAGGCACATGCGTGCTTGTTACTTGGCGCAGCCAATACCACGGGACCGTTCATGGGCTAGGCGTTTGGAGGCTTGCCAGGGCGCCATGGATCGCGTCCAAGGGGTCATGGGGCATTGGTTGGAAGGTCGCCCATGACATTCTCCCCCACCTGAGTTGGACTTCCTCGGCGCCTTACTTGCAAGATAATCTTCGATCAGGCTCTTGTAGGCTTTGATGTTTGTTTCCCTCTCCCAAGTATTCTCCTCTGCATCATAGCCCTGCCATTTCACCCGGAACTCTTGGTAATATTTTGAAGCATGAATCACTCGATCATCGAGAATAGCTTCTACCCGCCTTTTCCCAATTGAATTAGGGCCTCAAATACTAGGTATTGTGAGTTGGCTCCGCAAAGGATCCTCCATGTCTTTCCGAAAAGGTTTCAGAAGGCTGACATGGAAGACTGGATGAATCTTCC
The DNA here is from genome assembly GCA_002018475.1 of Nicotiana obtusifolia. NCBI lineage: Eukaryota > Viridiplantae > Streptophyta > Magnoliopsida > Solanales > Solanaceae > Nicotiana > Nicotiana obtusifolia. The sequence goes on along the minus strand of MCJB01000974.1, from coordinate 14,846 downwards.
ACCGGGCTAAGGTATCCACCCGGTATGCAACTTTCCCAATACGCTTCCTAATGGACAAGGGTCCAATATACTTTTGCAATTGGCGAGGGTCATGGACCTCTACAAACAAGTATAGCTTTGGGATTTTTATCATCACTTTGTCTCCTTCTTGATATTCAACAAAGTGACGATTTTGATCAGCATGTTTTTTCATCTGCTTTGGGCTTTGACAAGATAGCTCCGTACTATCTCCAAATTTCACTTTCATTCCTTCGAGAAGCTAGCAGCTCGAGGAGATTTCGACATGTTTGGGGAATTCACAGTGTGTGAGAGTTGCGGTTGTTGTCCGGTAACAATTTCAAAAGTGCTTTTGTTTATACTAGAGCTCGTTTGTGAATTGAAACACAGTTAAGCGGCATCCAGAAGCTTCACCCAATTCTTATGCAATCCAGTAACAAAATGGCGGAGATATTCCTCCAGTATGTCATTGAATCGCTCCGTCTGGCCATCAAATTGCAGATGTAAACTTGAACTGTGGCTTAACTTAGACCTGAGGCACTTGAAGAGCTGAGTCTAAAAGTTGCTAGTGAAGCGAGAGTCGCGATCACTAACGATGTCTTTCGGTAGGCCCCAATATTTGACAACATGAGAGAAGAATAGTTGAGTTGTATCTTCTGCTGATATATATTTTGGGGCTACTATAAATGTAGAATATTTGGAAAATTGATCCACCACAACCAAGATAGTTGTAAGATCCTGACTTTGGTCAATCCGGTAATGAAATCTAGTGACACGCTTTCCCGAGGTCTCTTTGGAACATGTAGTGGCCCCAAAGAGTACCGCTTATGTCAAGCGGTCCGACTTGTCTTTCTGGTATACTAGGCAAGTCTTCACATACCGAGCAATGTCATCAGCCATTTGAGGCCAATAATAAGCACGGCGCAGCAACGCCATGGTGCATTCTTCACCTGGATGGGTGGCCCACAAAGTATCATGGCATTCCATCATAAGAGTCCTTCGCAGATCTCCTCCGTTAGGAACATAAAGTCAGTTCCCTTTCACCGTCAAGAACCCATCTTCCATGTAAAACTGGCGAGTCTTGCCCTGTCCTACCAAATCGACCAAATACTGAGTAGCAGAATGCTTGGTGAGTAGATCTTGTATCTTATCTTTTATAGTGGTGACTACTTCGCTCCCCCTTAGGGTGGCGAGTAGGCACACCGATGCTAGATCAACTCTCCGACTAAGCGCATCAACGACTTGGTTGGTCTTCCTATTTCAGTACTCCAGTTTGAAGTGAAATTCCGCTAGGAGTTCCTGCCACTTAGCTTGTCAGCCATTTAGCTTTGGCTGGGTCATGAAATGGATACAGCTATGTTGTCTGTCTTGACCATGAACGAGGTCCCCAGCAGATAGTACCTCCAAAGGCATAACCGATGGATGACAGCCAATAATTCTTTTTCGTAGGCGGCATGGCGTCGTTCTGCATCCTTCAACTTCCAGCTCTCATACGCCACTAGATGCCCTTTTTGTAGCAAGACTCCACCTAGAGCATAGTTAGAGGCATCTGTTTGTACTTCGAACGGCTTGGCCAAATTAGAGAGGGCCAAGACGGGGCTACTAGACATACCCGTTTTCAATGCGTTGAAGGCCTCCACTCATCTGGGACCCCAATCCCAATGCGTAACCTTCTTTAGGAGTTTTATCAAAGGCACTGCAATGAGGGAGTAATTTTTCATAAACTGTCGATAAAAGTTGCATAGGCCAAGTAACACCTCAACGCGTGGATATCCTTAGGCGGCTCTATGATAGCCTGAATCTTCTGTTGGTCCATCTTGATTACACTTCCTCGATGACATATCCGAGGAGGTCAATCTATTTTTGGGCGAAGGAGCACTTGGATAGCTTCACGTATAATTCGTGCTCCCCACAGTTGGGATAGGACCCTCCCCAGTTGCTCCATGTGTTCCTCCGATGTTTTGTTATATACCACAATGTCGTCCAAGTAGACCACTACGAATTCGTCAATGTACTCTCGGAATACTTGGTTCATCAGGGTGCAAAATGTGACTGGAGCATTAGTCAAGCCGAATGGCATGACCAGGAAGTCGTACGACCAATATCTTAGCACACAGGTCGTCTTGTGTTCATCTCCCTACGCAATTCGGACTTGCCAGTAACCTGTCTTTAGGTATATTTTGGTGAACACTATAGCACCACCCAGTCTATCGAACAAGTCTACCATTAGCGGGATAGGGTACTTGTTCTTCATGGTGATTTTGTATAGGGACACAGAGTCGTCGGGTGCCATCCTGTTTCTTTTGGAATAGCACAAGGGACCCATAAGGGGACTTGGAAGGCACAATAATCCTCGTGTCTAGCATTTACGTCAACTGGCTCCGAAGCTCGGCGAGTTCGGATTGTGACATTCTGTAAGGCGCCTGGGCAGGTGGCTTCGCACTCGACACCAACACAATCTCATGGTCCAAAGTGCGCCTAGGTAGGAGTCCCTTTGGCTTGTCCTGTGGCATGACGTCTTCAAACTTCCTTAGTAGCTCCTTCAGGGATGCAGGAATGGGACCTGAAAAACGTTCAATATCTTCAATACAGAGGGTACCCAGGAACATAGGTTCATGTCTTTTGACTCTTTTCTTCAACTGTAAGGCTGAGATGCTCTCCGCGGCTATTTTATGGTTGTGCATGGGATAATGCAGGGATTGGCCCCGTTGGCTCCCATTATCATCAGCATATTTGCATAAGGTACAGGAATGGTGTTGATTTGCCTCATGAATTCCAACCCAACTATCAGCTCGAAGTCATCTATGATCACCATGCGCAAGTTAAATTTTCCTTTATAAGGACCCAGCTTCACTGGCACTCCTTTGGCTATTCCACCCACTGACTGAGGTGGTGAGTTGATAGCCTTGAAATGACCTCTGCCTTATCCCATAACTATATCAAGGTGCTCTAACTGAGGTTAGGCTAAGTAGTTGTGAGTAGCGCTCGTGTTTATCATCGCCCGAATGGGCTTGCCATTAACTTTCATCTCGACGAACATCAAGGTCTGCTCTTGGTTAAAAGGAGACCCCTCATCCGCTTTCTTTTTCCCTTTCTTGGTGGTTGGGCATGGGTCCTTCTTACGGATACTGGCACCAGTTCCCGCTAAGGCCTCATAAATAGAACAAACAAGTGCATTGAAAGCACCTATTGGTTATGTCTAGTCAGCATCATCCGTGTCTGTCACGACCCGGATTTCCCACCCTCGGGCGTTGTGATAGCGCCTACTAGTGAAAGCTAGGCAAACCAGTCAATCGGACTAATTACCACGTTTCTATTTACGAATTCATTACCTTACTAATGCATCAACTGAAAAGAAGTAATTCAACAAGCAAAATAACGCAAAGTTAATACTTTACACAACTATCTCCGATGAACTATCCACAACGGTCTACCCAAGATCTGGTGTCATAGGTTCACAGACTATTTAAGAGTACTACAAACAGGGTCTGAAGAATATAATAAAATGCTGTTTCTGGACTACATAGAAGAAACAGATACAAGAAATGGACAGGGGACTCCAAGATCCGCGGACGTTTGCAGGACTACCTTGGGTCGCTTGGAAATCAAAGGCTGGAAGCTTCCTACTGTTCGTAGCCTGCAGCACTGTCATCTGCACAAAAGAGTGCAGAGTGTAGTATCAGCACAACCGAACCCATATGCTGGTAAGTGCCTGGCCTAACCCCGGCGAGGTAGTGACGAGGCTAGGACCAGACTCCAGATAAACCTGTGCAAATTTTAAGCATATATGTATCTACAGCAGAAGATAAAATACGTACACAATTTAAATGGGAAAAAGGAGAACATACATCGGAGTAACAGACAAATAAGACGAAACGAATCATCAATGAATAAGAAAGAAAAATGCAGTTCAGCCTTTAACATAATGAAATGTAATACAATCTACCCTTTTTCCTCCAGTAACCTCTTGTTGCAGGCATGCAACCCATTCCCACTTACAGTAACCTCTTGTGGCAGGCGTGCCACCCGCTCCCACATACATCACATCCCGTGGCAGGCGTGCCCCGCTCCCACTTACAATACATATACTGTGGTAGGCGTACCACCCGCTCCCACTTTTCATAATATCTCGTGGCAGGCGTGCCACCCGCTCCCACTTATAATATATCTACTATGGTAGGCGTACCACCCGCTCCCATTTTCATAATATCTCGTGGCAGGCGTGCCACCCGCTCCCACTTTCAATAATATCTCGTGGCAGGCGTTCCACCCGCTCCCACTTTTATTATCACAACATTCACAAGAAGTCCCGGCAAGGGAATAAAGCAACATAACAACTTCCCACCAAGGGAACAAATAACAACAAAACAATCATCCTGGCCAGGGAAAATTCAGCTATAACCAAACCAAACTTGACGTCTATTTAGCTCAATCAATGTCAGTACTCAATTACAGTCAATATCCTACAACTAACCTCCCAAACCAATTATCATTTCGTTGACTCTAGACACGACTTTACTAATGTGACACTGGACCCTTTATACTTCTGACGGACTCCTAAAACACTACCCACAATTTTGACACTGGACCTCTTCGACCCCTAACAATTCTTACTCAACTAATCTAGTTGACCATCAACTTTATGCCGAATAGAATAAACTTTGTGGTAGGCGTACCACCCGCCCTCAATTCACAACATCTTGTAGCAGACGTGCCACCCGCTCCCACATGCACACATCATAACAATTCAAGGAAAATATTCAACAATTTGAGACAATAGTCACACAATGATTAACCATATACGACCCACGTTCATGCGTGACACCAACATATAGACACCCGTCACCATGCCTATACGTTCTTCTCAAGAAGTGGCAAGTTAGCAAACAAGACACGATTTCTAATCCCTCAAGCTAAGGTTAGAACGAACACTTACCTCGCTTTGCAACAACTCCCTAGACTTCCAACAATTGCTCAAGCCCAACCTTTTATGGGTGCTCACGAACTTTAGGTGGACACAATCGAGGCTAACGAGATGTAACTTGGTAGGGTGCCTTAACTCATCTGAAATCTTGGTACCATTTGCAGAAATTTTAGGCTGGGTCTTTGGTGTTAGAGGGTGGGGTTTCTTGTAATAGATTTTGGGGTTTGTTTTCAAGGTGATTTGGATGCTGATTTGTTGGGGTTTGAGGGTGTTTTAGTGAGTTTTTCTGAGGTGACTGACGAAATAAGAGGGGTTTTGCATGTTAGGGTTCCTAGTTCCTATTTATAGTGGGTCAAAATTTGGGACGAAAATAAAATTTCCGGTTTCCAAAATGCGACCGCATTCTGGTCGCAAACTCAACATGCGGTCCGCATTTGGACTGCATTTCTGGCATGGCAGTTGGCCCAAAACTCTGTCTCATTCTGCTATCTCGCTGTGGGATTTGCGGTTCGCATTTTAGAAATGCGGTCCGCATTTCTCACCGCATTTTCGACATAAAGTTTGTCCAATTCTCAGTTCCACTCTGTGACGTAGGCGGCGTGATTTGCGGTCTGCATTCCTGAAATGCGGTCCGCAATTCAGACAGCATTTCTGACATGTACCTTTGCCCAGAAATCTGTCCAAGTATGCGACGCCCATGTAAGATATGCGGTCCGTATGTCTGAAATGCGACCGCATATCCTACATTACTTACCATTTTGAACTGTTTTCTTAATTATTGGATTCTTATACCTCATACCTCGCAAGAATGTTAAAATTACATAATTACAAAGAGGAATTTGTACTTAAAACAAGCCAACTCTAGACAATTAGTATTATATGTGTTTCTACGACGCATCAGGCCGTTACATTCTCCCCCTCTAAGACAACCGTTCGTCCTCAAACGGACAGGATAAAGAAGTACCTGAGTCGGGAAAAAGATGTGGATAACGGCTCCGCATTTTAGACTCGGACTCCCAGGTCGATGCCTCAGGTGGCTGACCTCTCCATTGAACACGAACAGAAGGAAAAATCTTTGATCTCAGCTGACGGACTTGCCGGTCTAGGATAGCCACCGGTTCCTCCTCATAAGACAATTCCTTGTCCAGTTGAACGGTGCTGAAATCTAGCACGTGAGTTGGATCGTCGTGATATTTCCTGAGCATAGACACATGAAAAACTGGATGCACGGCTGATAAGCTTGGCGGTAGCACAATCCTATAAGCTACCTCCCCCACTCGATCAAGAATTTTGAATGGTCCAATAAACCTAGGGCTAAGCTTGCCCCTCTTCCAAAATCTCATCACGCCTTTCATGGGCGATACCCGGAGTAATACCCGCTCGCCAACCATAAAAGACATATCTTGGGCCTTGCAATCCGCATAGCTCTTCTGCCTGGATTGAGCCGTACGAAGCCTTTCCTGAAGGATTTTAACCTTGTTCAAGGCCTCATAAACCAGATCTGTGCCTAGCAACCGAACCTCTACCGGCCCCACCCAACCGGAGTTCGACACCGCCTACCATATAATGCTTCATAAGGAGCCATCTGAATGCTCGACTGGTAGCTGTTATTGTAGGCGAACTCTGCTAATGGAAAAAACTGGTCCCGCGACCCTCCAAAGTCAATAACACAAGCTCGGAGCATGTCCTCCAATATATGAATAGTCCGCTCGGACTGTCCGTCTGTCTGAGGATGAAACGCTGTGCTTAACTCAACCTGGGTGCCCAACTCTCGTTGGACTGCCCTCCAGAAACGCGAAGTAAACTGCATACCCCGGTCTGAAATAATAGATACTGGCACACCATGAAGGCGAACAATCTCCCGAATATAAATCTCGGCTAACCTCTCAGATGAGTAAGAGACTGCCACAGGGATGAAATGTGTTGACTTAATCAGCCTGTCAACAATGACCCAAATTGCGTCGAACTTTTTCTGGGTCTGCGGAAGTCCAACGACGAAATCCATAGTGATCCGTTTCCATTTCCACTCAGGGAGTTCAATTCTCTAGAATAGTCCACCAGGTCGCTGATGTTCGCACTTAACCTGCTGGCAGTTCAAACACCGAGCCACATATGCAGCTATATCCTTCTTCATCCTACGCCACCAATAATATTGTCGCAAATCCTGATACATCTTTGCTGCGCCCGGATGAATAGAATACCTGGAGCTATGGCCTCCTCTAGAATCAATTCCCGAAGTCCCTCTACATTGGGCACACAAACTCGACCCTGTAATCTCAAAAATCCAACGTCACCTAAGGTGACCTGCTTGGCACCTCCGCGTTGCACCGTATCCCTAAGGGCACACAAATGAGGATCATCAAACTGTCGATCACGTATTCGTTCCAACAATGAAGAATGAGCGACCGTGTAAGTTAATACTCGATTCGGCTCAGAAATGTCCAATCTCACAAATTGATTGGCTAAAGTCTGAACGTCCAAAGCAAGTGGTCTTTCACTGACAGGAATATAGGCAAGACTGCCCATACTGGCCAACTTTCTACTCAAGGCATCGGCCACCATGTTGGCCTTTCCCGGATGGTATAAGATAGTGACATCATAGTCCTTTAACATCTCCAACCATCTCCTCTACCTCAAATTTAGCTCTTTTTGCTTGAACAGATATTGAAGGCTCTTATGATCCGTGAACACCTCACACGGCACGCCATATAAGTAGTGCCTCCAATCTTCAAGGCGTGAATTATGGCTGCCAATTCAAAGTCATGCATCGGATAGTTCTTCTCATGAATTTACAATTGCCTCGAAGCATAGGCAATGACCTTGCCCTCTTGCATTAACACTGCAACAAGCCTAATACGAGAGGCATCGCAATAAACTGTGTAAGGCCCTGAGCCTGTGGGCAAGACTAACACTGGTGCCGTGGTCAGAGTTGTCTTGAGCTTCTAAAAGCTCACCTCACACTCATCCGACCACCTGAACTAGGCACCTTTCTGGGTCAACTTGGTCATCGGGGCTGCAATAGATGAAAACCCCTCTACAAACCGACGATAGTAGCCTGCCAGTCCCAAGAAACTTTGGATCTCTGTAACTGATGCCGGCCTATGCCAGTTCTTGACTGCTTCAATCTTTTTCGGATCAACCTGAATACCCTCTGCCGATACAATATGTCCCAGAAATGTAACCGAACTCAACCAGAATTCACACTTTGAAAACTTAGCATACAACCGACTATCCCTCAGAGTCTGAAGAACCACTCTAAGATGTTGTGCATGCTCCTCCTGGCTGCGGGAATATACCAGGATGTCGTCGATGAAAACTATCACGAATGAATCCAGGTAAGGTCTGAACACTCGGTTCATCAAGTCCATAAAAGTTGTTGGGGCAGTAGTCAACCCAAATGACATAACCAAGAATTCATAATGCCCGTACCGAGTACGGAAAGCTGTCTTAGGGACATCGGACGCCCTAATCTTCAACTGATGGTAGCCAGACCTCAAATCAATCTTTGAAAATACCCTGGTACCCTGGAGCTGGTCAAACAAATCATCGATCCTCGACAATGGATACTTATTCTTGATTGTAACCTTGTTCAATTGTCGGTAATCGATGCACATTCTCATTGACCCGTCCTTCTTTTTAACAACCAACACCGGCGCACCCCAAGGTGAAACACTGGGCCTAATGAAACCCTTCTCGAGCAAGTCTTGCAACTGCTCTTTCAATTCTTTTAACTCTGGTGGGGCCATGCGATACGGTGGAATAGAAATGGGTTGAGTGCCCGGAGCCACATCAATGCAAAAGTCAATATCCCTGTAGGGTGGCATCCCCGGCAGGTCGGATGGGAAAACCTCGGGAAACTCACGAACCACGGGCACAGATTCAATAGAGAGGACCTCAGCACTGAATCACGAGCATGAGCCAGATAAGCCAAACACCCTTTCTCGACCATACGCCGAGCCTTCATATAAGAGATAATGCTACGAGTGGAATGACCAGGAGTCCCTTTCCACTCCAAACAAGGCATACCCAGTAAAGCTAAGGTCACAGTTTTGGCATGGCAGTCCAGGATGGCGTGGTAAGGTGATAACCAGTACATCCCCAATATGACATCAAAATCAACCATGTCTAAAAGCAATAAGTCCACATGGGTTTCAAGACCCCCAATCACTACAACACAAGAACGATGGACTCGATCTACCACTATGGAATCACTCATCGGGGTAGACACGTAAACAGGAACACTCAATGAATCACTAGGCATGGCCAGATACGGTGCAAAAGAAGAGGAGACATACGAGTAGGTAGACCCTGGATCAAATTATGCTGAAGCATCGTTATCACAGACCAGAACCGTACCTGTAATCACTGCATCTGAAGCCTCTACTTCGGGGTCTCTTATCCGACGAATGACGGGGTCTCTTATCCGACGAATGACCACCTCTATATGATAGAACCATCTCGACTCTGTGGGCCACATTGACCGCCTCCTGGAAGGAAATCTCACTACCAGTCTCCCTAGCCATCTGAAGGCGAATCGGCTGGATGAGACCGTCAATAAATCTCCTTACCCTCTCCCTCTCTATAGGAAGTATGATGAGAGCATGCCGAGCCAAATCGATGAACCTGGACTCATACTAGGTAACTGTCATGGATCCCTGTTGAAAGCGCTCAAACTGCCTCCGATAAGCCTCTCTCTAAGTGACGGGGAGAAACTTCTCCAGAAATAACTCTGTAAACTGCTCCCAAGTCAAAGATGGCAAACCGGCTGGTCTAGTCAAGCAATAATCCCTCCACCAAGTCTTGGCGGATCCAGACAGGCGGAATGCCACAAAATCTACCCCGTTGGTCTCAACAATACCCATATTCCTGAGGATCTCGTGGCAGCTGTATAGGAAGTCCTGAGGATCCTCCGAAGAAGCACCACTGAAGGTAGTAGTGAAGAGCTTGGTGAACCTATCCAGTCTCCACAAAGCATCGGCGGACATGGCTGCCCCATTACCAGCCTGAGCTACTGCTCCCGGATAGACTGTCACAGCTGGCTGAACCGCTGGAACCTGAGCCTGGGGAGCTACTTGCTCTGGGGTATGAATAGCAGGAGTCTGAGCTCCTTCTCCGGACTGAGGAGTGGCTGGTGCTGCAGGAAGTAAGCCTGCTCGTGTGACATTTTCCATGAGGCCCACCAACCGGACCAAAGCATCCTGGAGAGCTGGGGTAGCAATAAACCCCTCCGGGACCTGAACTGGGCCCACCGGAGCTGCTGGGGTTGGAACCTCCTCGTCAAGATCAATCCAGGTTCCGCCGCTGGTGCTGCAGCAGGAGGCTGATTCCTGCCCCTGCCTCGACCCCTAGCACGACCTCGGCCTCGCCCTCTGCCCCGCGTCGAAGCTGTTGCTGGGGGCTCGGGCTGCGGAGCGGTAGATGAGGAAGCGCGTGTTCTCGCCATCTGCGAATGGACAGAGTAGGAATCCAATTAGCATTTGAGAGGCAAATCGCACGACAAGAATGAACAAATGTGAAATTTTTCCTAACTCTGTAGTCTCTGGGGGATAAATACAGACGTCTCCGTACCGATCCCTCAGACTCTACCGAGTTTGTCTGTGAACTGTGAGGCCTATATAAACCAGGGCTCTGATACCAACCTGTCATGACCCGGATTTCCCACCCTCAGGCATCGTGATGGCGCCTACTAGTGAAAGTTAGGCAAGCCAGTCAATCGGACTAATTACCACGTTTGTATTTATGAATTCATTACCTTACTAATGCATCAACTGAAAAGCAGTAATTCAACAAGCAAAATAACGCAAAGTTAATACTTTACACACCTATCTCCGATGAACTATCCACAACGGTCTACCCAAGATCTGGTGTCACAGGTTCACAGACTATTTAAGAGTACTACAAACAGGGTCTGAAGAATATAACAAAATGTTATTTCTGGACTACATAGAAGAAACAGATACAAGAAATGGACAGGGGACTCCAAGATCCGCGGATGTCTGCAAGACTACCTTGGGTCGCCTGGAAATCAAAGGCTGGAAGCTTCCTACTGTTCGTAGCCTGCAGCACTGTGATCTGCATAAAAGAGTGCAGAGTGTAGTATCAGCACAACCGACCACATGTGCTGGTAAGTGCCTGGCCTAACCCCGGCGAGGTAGTGACGAGGCTAGAACCAGACTCCAGATAAACCTGTGCAAATTTTAAGCATATATGTATCTACAGCAGAAGATAAAATACATACACAATTTAAACAGGAAAAAGGAGAACATACATCGGAGTAACAGACAAATAAAACGAAACGAATCATCAATGAATAAGAAAGAAAACTGCAGTTCAGCCTTTAACACAATGAAATGTAATACAATCCACCCCTTTTCCTCTAATAACCTCTTGTTGCAGGCGTGCAACCCGTTCCCACTTACAGTAACCTCTTGTGGCAGGAGTGCCACCCGCTCCCACATACATCACATCCCGCGGCAGGTGTGCCACCCGCTCCCACTTACAATATATATACTGTGGTAGGCGTACCACCCGCTCCCACTTTTCATAATATCTCGTGGATGGCGTGCCACCCGCTCCCACTTACAATATATATACTATGGTAGGCGTACCACCCGCTCCCATTTTCATAATATCTCGTGGCAGGCGTGCCACCCGCTCCCATTTACAATATATATATACTATGGTAGCCGTACCACCCGCTCCCACTTTCATAATATCTCGTGGCAGGCGTGCCACCCGCTCCCACTTTTATTATCACAACATTCACAAGAAGTCCCAGCAAGGGAACAAAGCAACATAACAACTTCCCAACAAGGGAACAAATAACAACAAAACAATCATCCTGGCCAGGGGAAATTCAACTATAACCAAACCAAACTTGACGTCTATTTAGCTCAATCAATGTCAGTACTCAATTACAGTCAATATCCTACAACTAACCTCCCAACCCAATTATCATTTCGTTGACTCTAGACACGACTTTACTAATGTGACACTGGACCCTTTAAACTTCTGACGGACTCCTAAAACACTACCCACAATTTTGACACTGGACCTCTTCGACCCCTAAGAATTCTTACTCAACTAATCTAGTTGACCATCAACTTTATGCTGAATAGAAGAAACTTTGTGGTAGGCGTACCACCCGCCCTCAATTCACAACATCTTGTAGCAGACGTGCCACCCGCTCCCACATGCACACATCATAACAATTCAAGGAAAATATTCAACAATTTGAGACAATAGTCACACAATGATTAACCATATACGACCCACGTTCATGCGTGACACCAACATATAGACACCCGTCGCCATGCCTATACGTGTTCTCAAAAAGGAGCAAGTTAGCAAACAAGACACGATTTCTAATCCCTCAAGCTAAGGTTAGAACGAACACTTACCTCGCTTTGCAACAACTTCCTAGACTTCCAACAATTGCTCAAGCCCAACCTTTTATGGGTTCTCACGAACTTTAGGTGGACGCAATCGAGGCTAACGAGCTGCAACTTGGTAGGGTGCCTTAACTCAGCTGAAATCTTGGTACGATTTGCAGAAATTTTGGGCTGGGTCTTTGGTGTTAGAGGGTGGGGTTTCTTGTAATAGATTTTGGGGTTTGTTTTCAAGGTGATTTGGAGGTTGATTTGCTGGGGTTTGAGGGTGTTTTAGTGAGTTTTTCTGAGGTGACTGACGAAATAAGGGGTTTTTTGCATGTTAGGGTTCCTAGTTCCTATTTATAGTGGGTCGAAATTTGGGACGAAAATAAAATTTCTGGTGTCCAGAATGCGATCGCATTCTGGTCGCAAACTCAGCATTTGGACCGCATTTCTGGCATGGCAGTTGGCCCAAAACTCTATCTCATTCTGCGATCTTGCTGTGGGATTTGCGGTCCGCATTTTAGAAATGCGATCCGCATTTCTCACTGTATTTTCGACATAGAGCTTGTCCAATTCTCCGTTTCACTCTGCGATGTAGGCGGCGTGATTTGCGGTCCGTATTCCTGAAATGCGATCCGCAATTCAGACAGCATTTCTGACATGTACCTTTGCCCAGAAATCTGTCCAAGTATGCGACGCCCATGTAAGATATGCGGTCCGCATGTCTGAAATGCGACCGTATATCCTGCATTACTTACCATTTTGAAATCTTTTCTTAATTATTGGATTCTTATACCTCATACCTTGCAAGAATGTTAAAATTGCATAATTACAAAGAGGGATTTGTACTTAAAACAAGACAACTCTAGACAATTAGTATTATATGTGTTTCTACGACGCATGGGGCCGTTACAGTGTCGTCATCCGTCCCATCATCAAAAGTTTGACGAGCGTTCATCTATATCTATGAGCATTAATTGTTCCAATGTGGCCTGCTGCAATGACGGCATCACGGGAAAAGCCCGTTATGGAAAAATCAAGAGTTTTTTAAGGTGGGAATGGTCGAAGCTTATGCAAACGGCTTTGTCATTTCGTTTGGTAAAGGTTGGTTCACCAGAGTGTAAGGATTCCTCTGATTCTCTCAATTTTTCATAATTTGTTATCCAGGAATCAGGAAAAATTTTGACAAGCTCATCTCTTGAAATTTGTCTGGGTATTTGGGTGCACATGGTATTTCCTTTTGTGACATCTATGTTTAGGAGAAGAGCGTTTTCTCCTCCGGGAAGACAGAGATCCATGGCGTGATTTTGGACTCGCCATGCCATTTGGTGGTGAAGGGTAGCTTGTATGGAATCTTTGGCTTGAGGGGCTCCTTGGATTTGGACTTCGATTTTAAGAGCTTCGGTTAAGTAAGGATCATAGAGGGACATATTGAAGTTTGGAAAGATTGTTATGAAAACAGTCCCGGCATTCAAGGTGACTTCGGCAGTACCTAAGTTTGCATGTTGGTACTCCAAATATCTGGTATCGAGAAGAGAAAGGCGAGCTACCACCAGCTGACCTTTTCTTCCGTGATAGGTTAAGGCAATTCTGATTGCACCAAAATGGATATGGGTAAGCCCATGCTCTCTCCATTGCCTGGGGAAATCGTCTGGAATTTGAAGGGTGATAAATTGTTCTTCTCTGGTGGCGAGGATGGGATGCTGGTCAAGTTTTGACGCAGCAACGTATTCTTTAACTCCTTTTGGTCTATATTGGACAAGGGAACGTATTTGGGTCCATGGTGCAAAGGATTTTTTGGCAAAGGCTGAGTAGGGATTTATAAGGGGTAGTTCGGTGGAAGACACTTTTTGTTCGTCTGGTAATATATCGACTTCATATAGGTAGTCATATTTTTTGGAAAGGGTTTTATACAGAGTAGGGGACATATTCATTTTAGCTAAAGAAGACGAACACAGCATAAGGAACAGAGCAAGAGACTCCGTGAAAGCAAGCCTAATCGTAGGAACAACACCACAGTACAAAGAATAAAGCAAGAGACTCGAGGAAAGCAAGCTTAATCATAGGTACGAAAGTTTTCCTACAAAAAGGGGGTTGGCTATTGCCAAGCTACACCCAACGGGCTGGCTATTGCCAAGCTACACAAGCAGTTAATTTGTTTATAGTCGCAAAAGTTTTCCTACAAAAAGGGGCTGGCTTCAACCTTGCCAAGCTACACAACTCGGAAAACTTTTGTACTATAACCAACGTTAACTGTTCATAACTCAAAAAACTTTCGCACTACAATAAGCTAACTTTCAAAGAGTACACTTACTCTATTTTCATACATGGACCGTACTACAACAAGCTAACTTTCAAAGAGTACACTTACTCTATTTTCATACATGGACCGGCCTTTCCATCAATTCGAAAGGAAGAACAAGAAGGAAATTTAGAAAGAACTCATATGTAATATATCACAATAGATTTACAAGGGGTGTACGAAAATTACAAGAAAATTCTAGGATGACTCTAAGGTTTTTCAAGATGATTTTCTGATTTTGTACAAGGCA
>MCJB01000972.1:0-12134 GCA_002018475.1 Nicotiana obtusifolia | reverse complement strand
CTAACTTTATGTCTCATATACTTGGAATAAAATGAGTATCTAGATTCACCCGAATAAAATACTGAAGGAAATAATTATTTAATGCCAACTTTGATAATGAATCTTTCGTTTAATGCACTGATGATCGAACTGATGAAGGTGATTTTTCCAGGTTTCCTATGTTCTTCTTCCCTTTCTTACGATTTTATTAACTATTTATACAATTTCTCTATTACTAATCCATATTATACTTTATGTTTTAAAAAATTTCTTATGGTATATTCATACTAGAAAGGGAAAATGACCCACCTAAAGATTCTGCCATTGGTGAACGCGTAACATTACCTAGGTCTGATAGCACGCGTGATGATGTCATGAAGCCTAAGAAGAAGGTTCAGAAACTCTTCAGGTTGATCTGCACTCAAAAAAGAAGGTGGTCAAACCGCAGCTTGACAGTAGAACCTCAAACTGGTACCTCAAATCTATCCACTTCATAATGAAAAATAATCCTCTCAAAATTAAATATAACAGGAAAAAAGTTTGCCTCCAGTAGAATGTAATTGGAAGAATCTGTCCACAAAAATACATAAAAACTAACTTTATGTCTCATATACTTGGAATAAAATGAGTATCTAGATTCACCCGAATGAAATACTGCAGGAAATAATTATTTAATGTCAACTTTGATAATGAATCTTCCGTTTAATGCACTGATGATCGAACTGATGAAGCGATTTTTCCAAGTTTCCTATGTTCGTCTTCCCTTTCTTTTGATTTTATTAACTTTTTATACAATTTCTCTATTATTAATCCTTATTATACTTTATGTTTTAAAAAAATTTCTTCTGGTATACTCATACTAGAAAGGGAAAATGACCCACCTAGAGATGCCGCCATTGGTGAACGCGTAACATTACCTAGGTCTGATGACATGCGTGATGATGTCATGAAGCCTAAGAAGAAGGTTAAAAAACTCTTCAGGTTGATCTGTACTCAAATAAAGAGGTGGTCAAACCGGAGCTTGACATCAGAACCTCGAACTGGTACCTCAAATCTTTCGACTTCATAATGAAAAATAATCCTCTCAAAATTAAATGTAACAGGAAAAATGTTTGCCTCCAGTAAAATGTAATTGGTAAAATTATTCTACAAAAATACAGAAAAACTAACTTTGTGTCTCATATACTTGGAATAGCATGAGTATCTACATTCACCCGAATAAAATACTGAAGGAAATAATTATTTAATGCCAACTTTGATAATGAATCTTCCGTTTAATGCACTGATGATCGAACTAATGAAGGTGATTTTTCTAGGATTCTTATGTTCTTCTTCCCTTTTTTATGATTTTATTAACTATTTATACAATTTGTCTATTACGTATCCATATTATACTTTATGTTGTAAAAAAATTTCTTCTGCTATACTCATACTAGAAAGGAAAAATGACCCACCTAAAGATACTGCCATTGGTGAACGCGTAACATTACCTAGGTCTGATGGCACGCGTGACGATTCATGAAGCCTAAGAAGAAGGTTCAGAAACTATTCAGGTTGATCTGTACTCAAATAAGGAGGTGGTCAAATCGGAGCTTGAAGTACAACCTCGAACTGCTACCTCAAATCTATCCATTTCATAATGAAAAATAATCCTCTCAAAATTAAATCTATCAGGAAAAAAGTTTGCCTCCAGTAGAATGTAATTGGAAGAATCCGTCCAAAAAAATATAGAAAAACTAACTTTGTTTCTCCTATAGTTGGAATAGAATGAGTATCTAGATTCGCCCGAATAAAATACTGAAGGAAATAATTATTTAATGCCAACTTTGATAATGAATCTTCCGTTTAATGCACTGATGATCGAACTAATGAAAGTGATTTTTCAAGGATTCCTATGTTCTTCTTCCCTTTTTTATGATTTTATTAACTATTTATACAATTTGTCTTTTACGTATCTATATTATACTTTATGTTGTAAAAAAATTTCTTCTGCTATACTCATACTAGAAAGGGAAAATGACCTACCTAAAGATACTGCCATTGGTGAACGCGTAACAATACCTAGGTCTGATGGCACGCGTAATGATTCATGAAGCCTAAGAAGAAGGTTCAGAAACTCTTCAGGTTGATCAACACTAAAATAAGAAGGTAGTCAAACCGGAGCTTAACAGTAGAACCTCGAACTGGTTCCTCAAATCTATCCACTTCATAATGAAAAATAATACTCTCAAAATTAAACATAACAGGAAAAATGTTTGCCTCCAGTAGAATGTAATTGGAAGAATCTGTCCACAAAAATACATAAAAACTAACTCTGTGTCTCATATACTTGGAATAGAATGAGTATCTAGATTCACCCGAATAAAATACTGAAGGAAATAATTATTTAACATCAATTTTGATAATGAATCTTCCTTTTAATGCACTGATGATCGAACTGATGAAGGTGATTTTTCAAGGTTTCCTATGTTCTTCTTCCCTTTCTTAATGATTTTATTAACTATTTATACAATTTGTCTATTACTAATCCATATAATACTTTATGTTTTAAAAAAATTTCTTCTGGTATACTCATATTAAAAAGGGAAAATGACCCACCTAGAGATGTCGCCATTGGTGAACGCGTAACATTACCTAGGTCTGATGGCATGCGTGATGATGTCATGAAGCCTAAGAAGAAGGTTCAGAAACTCTTCTGGTTGATCTGCACTCAAATAAGGAGCTGGTCAAACCGGAGCTTGACAGTAGAACCTCAAACAGGTACCTCAAATCTATCCACTTCATAATGAAAAATTATATTCTCAAAATTTAACATAACAGGAAAAATGTTTGCCTCCAGTAGAATGTAATTGGAAGAATATGTCTACAAAAATACAAAAAAAATAACTTTGTGTCTCATATACTTGGAATAGAATGAGTATCTAGATTCACCCGAATAAAATACTGAAGGAAATAATTATTTAATATCAATTTTGATAATGAATCTTCCTTTTAATGCACTGATGATCGAACTGATGAAGGTGCTCTTTCAAGGTTTCCTATATTCTTCTTCCCTTTCTCATGATTTTATTAACTATTTAGACAATTTTTTTATTACTAGTCCATATTATACTTTATGTGTTAAAAAAAAAAATTCTGGTATACTCATACAAGAAAGGGAAAATGACCAACCTAAAGATGCTGCCATTGGTGAACGCGTAACATTACCTAGGTCTGATGGCATGCGTGATGATGTCATGAAGCCTAAGAAGAAGGTTCAGAAACTCTTCTGGTTGATCTGCGCTCAAATAAGGAGCTGGTCAAACCGGAGCTTGACAGTAGAACCTCAAACTGGTACGTCAAATATATCCACTTCATAATGAAAAATAATTCTCTCAAAATTAAATGTAACAGGAAAAATGTTTGCCTCCAATAGAATGTAATTGGAAAAATCTATCCACAAAAATATAGAAAAACTAAATTTTTGTCTCATATACTTGGAGTAAATTGAGAATTTAGGTTGACCCGAATAAAATATTGAAGGAAATAATTATTTAATGCCAACTTTGATAATGAATCTTTCGTTTAATGCACTGATGATCGAACTGACGAAGGTGCTCTTTCAGGGTTTCCTATGTTCTTCTTCCCTTTCTTACGATTTTATTAACTATTTATACAACTTCTCTATTACTAATCCATATTATACATTATGTTTTAAAAAAATTTCTTATGGTATATTCATACTAGAAAGGGAAAATGACCCACCTAAAGATTCTGCCATTGGTGAACGCGTAATATTACCTAGTTCTGATAACACGCGTAATGAAAAATAATCCTCTCAAAATTAAATATAACAAGAAAAAAGTTTGCCTCCAGAAGAATGTAATTAGAAGAATATGTCCACAAAAATACATAAAAACTAACTTTGTGTCTCATATACTTGGAATAAAATGAGTATCTTGATTCACCCGAATAAAATACTGAAGGAAATAATTAATTAATGCCAACTTTGATAATGAATCTTCCGTTTAATGCACTGATGATCGAACTGATGAAGGCGATTTTTCCAGGTTTCCTACGTTCGTCTTCCCTTTCTTTAGATTTTATTAACTATTTATACAATTTCTCTATTACTAATCCATATAATACTTTATGTTTTAAAAAAATTTCTTCTGGTATACTCATATTAAAAAGGGAAAATGACCCACCTAGAGATGTCGCCATTGGTGAACACGTAACATTACCTAGGTCTGATGGCATGCGTGATGATGTCATGAAGCCTAAGAAGAAGGTTCAGAAACTCTTCTGGTTGATCTGCGCTCAAATAAGGAGCTGGTCAAACCGGAGCTTGACAGTAGAACCTCAAACTGGTACCTCAAATCTATCCACTTCATAATGAAAAATAATTCTCTCAAAATTAAATGTAACAGGAAAAATGTTTGCCTCCAGTAGAATGTAATTGGAAGAATCTATCCACAAAAATATAGAAAAACTAAATTTTTGTCTCATATACTTGGAGTAAATTGAGAATTTAGGTTGACCCGAATAAAATACTGAAGGAAATAATTATTTAATGCCAACTTTGATAATGAATCTTTCGTTTAATGCACTGATGATCGAACTGACGAAGGTGCTCTTTCAAGGTTTCCTATGTTCTTCTTCCCTTTCTTACGATTTTATTAACTATTTATACAATTTCTCTATTACTAATCCATATTATACTTTATGTTTTAAAAAATTTCTTATGGTATATTCATACTAGAAAGGGAAAATGACCCACCTAAAGATTCTGCCATTGGTGAACGCGTAACATTACCTAGGTCTGATAGCACGCGTGATGATGTCATGAAGCCTAAGAAGAAGGTTCAGAAACTCTTCTGGTTTATCTGCACTCAAATAAGGAGCTGGTCAAACCGGAGCTTGACAGTAGAACCTCGAACTGGTTCCTCAAATCTATCCACTTCATAATAAAAAATAATACTCTCAAAATTAAACATAACAGGAAAAATGTTTGCCTCCTGTAGAATGTAATTGGAAGAATCTGTCTACAAAAATACAAAAAAAATAACTTTGTGTCTCATATACTTGGAATAGAATGAGTATCTAGATTCACCCGAATAAAATACTGAAGGAAATAATTATTTAATATCAATTTTGATAATGAATCTTCCTTTTAATGAACTGATGATCGAACTGATGAAGGTGCTCTTTCAAGGTTTCCTATGTTCTTCTTCCCTTTCTTACGATTTTATTAACTATTTATATAATTTCTCTATTACTAATCCATATTATACTTTATGTTTTAAAAAAATTTCTTATGGTATATTCATACTAGAAAGGGAAAATGACCCACCTAAAGATTCTGCCATTGGTGAACGCGTAACATTACCTAGGTCTGATAACACGCGTGATGATGTCTTGAAGCCTAAGAAGAAGGTTCAGAAACTCTTCAGGTTGATCTGCACTCAAAAAAGAGGGTGGTCAAACCGCAGCTTGACAGTAGAACCTCGAACTGGTACCTCAAATCTATCCACTTCATAATGAAAAATAATCCTCTCAAAATTAAATATAACAAGAAAAAAGTTTGCCTCCAGTAGAATGTAATTGGAAGAATATGTCCACAAAAATACATAAAAACTAACTTTGTGTCTCATATACTTGGAATAAAATGAGTATCTAGATTCACCCGAATAAAATACTGAAGGAAATAATTATTTAATGTCAACTTTGATAATGAATCTTCCGTTTAATGCACTGATGATCGAACTGATGAAGCGATTTTTCCAGGTTTCCTATGTTCTTCTTCCCTTTCTTACGATTTTATTAACTATTTATACAATTTCTCTATTACTAATCCATATTATACTTTATGTTTTAAAAAATTTCTTATGGTATACTCATACTAGAAAGGGAAAATGACCCACCTAGAGATGCCGCCATTGGTGAACGCGTAACATTACCTAGGTCTGATGACATGCGTGATGATGTCATGAAGCCTAAGAAGAAGGTTAAGAAACTCTTTAGATTGATCTGCACTCAAATAAAGAGGTGGTCAAACCGGAGCTTGACATCAGAACCTCGAACTGGTACCTCAAATCTTTCGACTTCATAATGAAAAATAATCCTCTCAAAATTAAATGTAACAGGAAAAATGTTTGCCTCCAGTAAAATGTAATTGGAAAAATTATTCTACAAAAATACAGAAATACTAACTTTGTATCTCATATACTTGGAATAGCATGAGTATCTACATTCACCCGAATAAAATACTGAAGGAAATAATTATTTAATGCCAACTTTGATAACGAATCTTCCGTTTAATGCACTGATGATCGAACTAATGACGGTGATTTTTCTAGGATTCCTATGTTCTTCTTCCCTTTTTTATGATTTTATTAACTATTTATACAATTTTTCTATTACGTATCTATATTATACTTCATGTTTAAAAAAATTTCTTCTGGTATACTCATACTAGAAAGGGAAAATGACCCACCTTAAGATACTGCCATTGGTGAACGCGTAACATTATCTTGGTCTGATGGCAAGCGTGATGATTCATAAAGCCTAAGAAGAAGGTTCAGAAACTCTTCAGGTTGATCTGTACTCAAATAAGGAGGTGGTCAAATCGGAGCTTGAAGTACAACCTCGAACTGGTACCTCAAATCTATCCATTTCATAATGAAAAATAATCCTCTCAAAATTAAATCTATCAGGAAAAAAGTTTGCCTCCAGTAGAATGTAATTGGAAGAATCTGTCCAAAAAAATACAGAAAAACTAACTTTGTTTCTCATATAGTTGGAATAGAAATGAGTATCTAGATTCGCCCGAATAAAATACTGAAGGAAATATTATTTAATACCAACTTTGATAATGAATCTTCCGTTTAATGCACTGATGATCGAACTAATAAAGGTGATTTTTCAAGGATTCCTATGTTCTTCTTCCCTTTTTTATTATTTTATTAACTATTTATACAATTTGTCTATTACGTATCCATATTATACTTTATGTTGTAAAAACATTTCTTCTGCTATACTCATACTAGAAAGGGAAAATGACCCACCTAAAGATACTGCCATTGGTGAACGTGTAACATTACCTAGGTCTGATGGCACGCGTGATGATTCATGAAGCCTAAGAAGAAGGTTCAGAAACTCTTCAGCTTGATCTACACTAAATTAAGAAGGTAGTCAAACCGGAGCTTAACAGTAGAACCTCGAACTGGTTCCTCAAATCTATCCACTTCATAATGAAAAATAATACTCTCAAAATTAAACATAACAGGAAAAATGTTTGCCTCCAGTAGAATGTAATTGGAAGAATCTGTCCACAAAAATACATAAAAACTAACTCTGTGTCTCATATACTTGGAATAGAATGAGTATCTAGATTCACCCGAATAAAATACTGAAGGAAATAATTATTTAACATCAATTTTGATAATGAATCTTCCTTTTAATGCACTGATGATCGAACTGATGAAGGTGCTCTTTCAAGGTTTCCTATATTCTTCTTCCCTTTCTTATGATTTTATTAACTATTTATACAATTCGTTTATTACTAGTCCATATTATACTTTATGTGTTAAAAAAAAAAATTCTGGTATACTCATACAAGAAAGGAAAAATGACCCACCTAAAGATGCTGCCATTGGTGAACGCGTAACATTACCTAGTTCTGATGGCATGCGTGATTATGTCATGAAGCCTAAGAAGAAGGTTCAGAAACTCTTCTGGTTGATCTGCGCTCAAATAAGGAGCTGGTCAAACCGGAGCTTGACAGTAGAACCTCAAACTGGTACCTCAAATCGATCCACTTCATAATGAAAAAATAATCCTCTCAAAATTAAATATAACAGGAAAAATGTTTGCCTCCAGTAGAATGTAATTGGAACAATCTATCCACAAAAATATAGAAAAACTAAATTTTTGCCTCATATACTTGGAGTAATTGAGAATTTAGGTTGACCCGAATAAAATACTGAAGGAAATAATTATTTAATGCCAACTTTGATAATGAATCTTTCGTTTAATGCACTGATGATCGAACTGACGAAGGTGCTCTTTCAAGGTTTCCTATGTTCTTCTTCCCTTTCTTACAATTCTATTAACTATTTATACAATTTCTCTATTACTAATCCATATTATACTTTATGTTTTAAAAAAATTTCTTTTGGTATACTCATACTAGAAAGGGAAAATGACCCATCTAAAAATTCTGCCATTGGTGAACGCGTAACATTACCTAGGTCTGATGGCACGCGTGATGATTCATGAAGCCTAAGAAGAAGGTTCAAAAACTTTTCAGGTTGATCTGCACTCAAAAAAGAGGGTGGTCAAACTGGAGATTGACAGTAGAACCTTGAACTGGTACCTCAAATCTATCCACTTCATAATGAAAAATAATCCTCTCAAAATTAAATATAACAGGAAAAAAGTTTGCCTCTAGTAGAATGTAATTGGAAGAATCTGTCCGCAAAATACAGAAAAAATAACTTTGTGTCTCATATACTTGGAATAAAATGAGTATCTAGATTCACCCGAATAAAATACTGATGGAAATAATTATTTAATGTCAACTTTGATAATGAATCTTCCGTTTAATGCACTGATGATCGAACTGATGAAGGCGATTTTTCCAGGTTTCCTATGTTCGTCTTCCCTTTCTTTTGATTTTATTAACTATTTATACAATTTCTCTATTACTAATCCATATTATACTTTATGTTTTAAACAAATTTCTTCTGGTATACTCATACTAGAAAGAGAAAATGACCCACCTAGAGATGCCGCTATTGGTGAACGCGTAACATTACCTAGATCTGATGACATGCGTGATGATGTCATGAAGCCTAAGAAGAAGGTTAAGAAACTCTTCAGGTTGATCTGTACTCAAATAAAGAGGTGGTCAAACCGGAGCTTGACATCAGAACCTCGAACTGGTACCTCAAATCTTTCGACTTCATAATGAAAAATAATCCTCTCAAAATTAAATGTAACAGGAAAAATGTTTGCCTCTAGAAAAATGTAATTGGAAAAATTATTCTACAAAAATACAGAAAAAGTAACTTTGTGTCTCATATACTTGCAATAGAATGAGTATCTAGATTCACTCGAATAAAATACTGAAGGAAAATAATTATTTAATGTCAACTTTGATAATGAATCTTCCGTTTAATGCACTGATGATCGAACTGACGAAGGTGCTCTTTCAAGGTTTTAAATGTTCTTCCCTTTCTTATGATTTTATTAACTATTAATACAATTTCTCTATTACTAATCCATATTATACTTTGTGTTATAAAAAAAATTTCTTCTGGTATACTCATACTAGAAAGGGAAAATGACCCACCTAAAGATGCTGCCATTGGTGAGTGCGTAACATTACCTAGGTCTGATGGCATGCTTGATGATGTCACGAAGCCTAAGAAGAAGGTTCGAAAACTCTTCTGGTTGACCTGCACTCAAATAAGGAGCTGGTCGAACCGGAGCTTGACAGTAGAACCTCGAACTGGTACCTCAAATCTATCCACTTCATAATGAAAAATAATCCTCTCAAAATTAAATGTAACAGGAAAAATGTTTGCCTCCAGTAGAATGTAATTGGAAGAATCTATCCACAAAAATACAGAAAAACTAAATTTTTGTCTCATATACTTGGAGTAAATTGAGAATTTAGGTTGACCCGAATAAAATACTGAAGGAAATAATTATTTAATGCCAACTTTGATAATGAATCTTTCGTTTAATGCACTGATGAACGAACTGACGAAAGTGCTCTTTCAAGGTCTCCTATGTTCTTCTTCCCTTTCTTACGATTTTATTAACTATTTATATAATTTCTCTATTACTAATCCATATTATACTTTATGTTTTAAAAAAATTAATTATGGTATATTCATACTAGAAAGGGAAAATGACCCACGTAAAGATGCTGCCATTGGTGAGTGCGTAACATTACCTAGGTCTGATGGCATGCTTGATGATGTCACGAAGCCTAAGAAGAAGGTTCAAAAACTCTTCAGGTTGATCTGCACTCAAAAAAGAAGGTGGTTAAACCGCAGCTTGACAGTAGAACCTCGAACTGGTACCTCAAATCTATCCACTTCATAATAAAAAATAATCCTCTCAAAATTAAATGTAACAGGAAAAAAGTTTGCCTCCAGTAGAATGTAATTGGAAGAATCTGTCCACAAAAATACATAAAAACTAACTTTTTGTCCCATATACTTGGAATAGAATGAGTATATAGATTCACCCGAATAAAATACTGAAGGAAATAATTATTTAATGCCAACTTTGATAATGTATCTTCCGTTTAATGCACTGATGATCGAACTAATGAAGGTGATTTTTCTAGGATTCCTATGTTCTTCTTCCCTTTTTTATGATTTTATTAACTATTTATACAATTTCTCTATTACGTATCCATATTATGCTTCATGTTTAAAAAAAAAAATTCTGGTATACTCATACTAGAAAGGGAAAATGACCCACCTAAAGATATTGCCATTGGTGAACGCGTGACAGTACCTAGGTCTGATGGCACGCGTGATGATTCATGAAGCCTAAGAAGAAGGTTCAGAAACTCTTCAGGTTGATCTACACTAATTTAAGAAGGTAGTCAAACCGGAGCTTAACAGTAGAACCTCGAACTGGTACCTCAAATCTATCCACTTCATAATGAAAAATAATACTCTCAAAATTAAATATAACAGGAAAAAAGTTTGCCTCCAGTAGAATGTAATTGGAAGAATCTATCCAAAAAAGTACAGAAAAACTAACTTTGTATCTCATATACTTGGAATAGAATGAGTATCTAAATTCCCCCAAATAAAATACTGAAGGAAATAATTATTTAATGCCAACTTTGATAATGAATCTTCCGTTTAATGCACTGATGATCGAACTAATGAAGGTGATTTTTCAAGCATTCCTATGTTCTTCTTCCCTTTTTAATGATTTTATTAACTATTTATACAATTTGTCTATTACGTATCCATATTATACTTTATGTTGTAAAAAAATTTCTTCTGCTATACTCATACTAGAAAGGGAAAATGACCCACCTAAAGATACTACCATTGGTGAACGCGTAACATTACCTAGGCATGATGGCACGCGTGATGATTCATCAAGCCTAAGAAGAAGGTTCAGAAACACTTCAGGTTGATCTACACTAAATTAAGAAGGTAGTCAAACCGGAGCTTAACAGTAGAACCTCGAACTAATACCTCAAATCTATCCACTTCATAATGAAAAATAATACCCTCAAAATTAAACATAACAGGAAAAAAGTTTGCCTCTAGTAGAATGTAATTGGAAGAATCTGTCTACAAAAATACAAAAAAATAACTTTGTATCTCATATACTTGGAATAGAATGAGTATCTAGATTCACCCGAATAAAATACTGAAGGAAATAATTATTTAATATCAATTTTGATAATGAATCTTCCGTTTAATGCATTGATGATCGAACTGATGAAGGTGCTCTTTCAAGGTTTCCTATATTCTTCTTCCCTTTCTTATGATTTTATTAACTATTTATACAATTTTTTTATTACTAGTCCATATTATACTTTATGTGTTAAAAAAAAAAATTCTGGTATACTCATACTAGAAAGGGAAAATGACCCACCTAAAGATTTTGCCATTGGTGAACGCGTAACATTACCTAGGTCTGATGGCATGCGTGATGATGTCATGAATTCTAAGTAGAAGGTTCAGAAACTCTTCTGGTTGATCTGCACTCAAATAAGGAGCTGGTCAAACCGGAGCTTGACAGTAGAACCTCGAACTGGTACCTCAAATCTATCCACTTCATAATGAAAAATAATCCTCTCAAAATTAAATGTAACAGGAAAAATATTTGCCTCCAGTAGAATGTAATTGGAAGAATCTATCCACAAAAATACAGAAAAACTAAATTTTTGTCTCATATACTTGGAGTAAATTGAGAATTTAGATTGACCCGAATAAAATACTGAAGGAAATAATTATTTAATGCCAACTTTGATAATGAATCTTTCGTTTAATGCACTGATGATCGAACTGACGAAGGTGCTCTTTCAAGGTTTCCTATGTTCTTCTTCCCTTTCTTATGATTTTATTAACTATTTTTACAATTTCTCTATTACTAATCCATATATACTTTATGTTTTAAAAAAAATG
>MCJB01000971.1:0-31038 GCA_002018475.1 Nicotiana obtusifolia | reverse complement strand
ATCAGGAATTCATGCAATAACATACGAGGGATAACTATGTTTTAAATTGTAGAGGAATATTTTATTATGAACTACAAATAATATTCTGATAGTTATGAATTTACAAATAAAAATATACTATTAGGAATGCCATTTCTAGATAAATTATACCCACACACGATAATAAAAACACACTGGTGGTTTACTACCCCATGTAAACAAAAAATAGGAGCAAAACGAGTAAATAACAGAATAAGGAAACATACACCATGGATAAAAGGAAGTGAAAAAATTACCCAAAAACTAGAAAATATAACACCAAATACCCATAAAATAGAAATAATTATATTTTCAATATATAAATTAAAAATGATAGAAGAAAAGCTAGGAAGATTATATAGTGAAAACCCCCTGCAAGGATGGGAAAAACACAAAACTAAGATAAAAATAGAACTTATAGATGAAAATAGTATAATAACCCAAAAACCCTTAAAATATAATTTTGATGACTTAAATGAATTTAAAATGCATATTACTGAATTAATAGAAAACGGATATATACAAGAAAGTAATAGTAAACATAATAGCCCAGCTTTTATAGTTAACAAACATAGTGAACAAAAAAGAGGAAAAAGTAGAATGGTAATTGATTATAGAAACTTAAATGCTAAAACTAAAACATATAATTACCCCATACCAAATAAAATACTAAAAGTAAGACAAATACAAGGTTATAATTTCTTTAGTAAATTTGACTGTAAATCAGGATTCTACCACCTAAAACTGGAAGAAGAATCTAGACAACTAACAGCCTTTACAGTACCACAAGGATTTTATGAATGGAATGTATTATACCCTTTGGATATAAAAATGCACCAGGTAGATTTCAACATTTTATGGACAATTATTTTAATCAATTAGAAAATTGTATTGTATATATAGATGATATATTATTATTTTCTAAGACACAAGAAGAACATATAAAATTATTAGAAAAATTTATACACATTATAGAAATATCAGGTATAAGTTTAAGTAAAAAGAAAGCAGAAATAATGAAAACTCAAATAGAATTCTTAGGAATACAAATAGATAAAAATGGAATAAAAATGCAAACCCATATAGTACAAAAAATAATAAATTCAGAAGAAACCCTTGATACAAAAAAGAAACTACAATCCTTTTTAGGACTAGTTAACCAAGTACGAGAATATATACCTAAACTAGCAGAAAATTTAAAACCATTACAGAAAAAATTAAAGAAAGATGTAGAATATCACTTTGATGATAAAGATAAATTACATATACAAAAACTAAAAACTATGTGTACTAAATTACCAAAACTATACTTCCCTGACGAAAACAGAGAATTTATATACATAGTTGAAACAGACTCAAGCAACCATAGTTATGGAGGAGTACTTAAATATAGATATATGAATGAAAATTTAGAGCACCATTGTAGATATCATTCAGGATCATATACTGAACCACAACTAAAATGGGAAATAAATAGGAAAGAATTATTTGCTTTATATAAATGTTTTTAGCCTTTGAACCATATATTGTGTATAGCAAATTTATTGTGAGAACAGATAATACTCAAGTTAAATGGTGGTTAACCAGAAAAGTACAAGACTCAGTTACGACAAAGGAAATACGAAGACTGGTATTGAATATTCAAAATTTTACATTCATAATAGAAGTAATAAAAACTGACAAGAATGTTATTGCAGATTACATATCAAGAGAAAGGTACACAGACAGATGATGTACCAGAAACAACTACTGGAGACCTATATTCAATCCTTTCCAAGTTATCTATACAAATAGATGGCATGGGAAAAAGATTGCAAAATCTAGAAGAAGCTAGTAGTCAGCAGCATGACTATAAACATGCGGAACTACAAAAAATAATTAGCAGTCAGCAGCATGACTCGAAAAATGCGGAACTAGAAGAAGACAATGGGAAACTCCAAAAAACCCATAACAATGTTTGTATTGATGCAGGAACTACAGCAAGCAGCACATCTACATCAAAATTACCTGCAAAACCAAAAAATAAAAACCTTAACAAACTATTTGAAAAGCCATATACTACAATACCGAAAAATCCAATTACAGTACAACCCCAAACCACTACCTATTCTGAAAGCTTAAACCATGCTAAGAAAACCTATAACCATATATCTCGTACCTATATAGAAAACATGTATAAACTACAAACATTTCCTAACCCGAGATCCAAAAATACCACTAACCCAGAAAGAGATTATATTACTTCACACCTACAAAGACATAATAAACTTATTGCTTTACCAGGCACCAACCCAAATCTAGTAAATACCTGCTACAACTATGGATTACTAAGTACTGTATATACCTCTACAGGAGAAGAAATAGCAACTATGACGGAATTATATAAAGCATTCACTACGTACAAAAGAATTACCAAAGGAATAATTTTTTATATAAAATTCTATACTGCCCCAGCAGAAATACTATATGACGAAATAAAACCTATTATACAAGTTGTAAATATTGGACTTACTAGAGAAATGATCATACCGGAACAGATAGAAATACAACCCGAGATACCTAAAGCAGAGATTCCTGAATTCTTTGCTAACAAAAGACTTATCGGACTAGCTACAATACTCAACGAGCTAGCACATACATATATGACTGAATCACCTATGTGGACATATTATTCAAGGGAACAAACTATGATCTATTCACATTCAAGGGAGATCAGAAGACAGGATATGGAAGATATAAGACAATGGATTAGCCTATTAAAGCCAGAGGAAATACCAATTACAAGAGCTATCAAGAAAAATTTTATTTCAGAGGATTTATTATCACGATATTGCAAAATTATAGGACCTAAATACTCAGAACACATATGCTCGAAATGTAACGGAGAAGATAATATCATTCCAGAATTTAACATGGAGTGATTTCTTGAAAGACTCTACAACTACCACAATCAATGAAGAAACAAAGACAAAGAAAAAGAAGAAAAGCAATAAATGAAATTGAAAAGAAGAGAAGAAAGAGACTGCAAAGTAATAAAGGAAGAAGAGAGATGCTGAAGAAAAAAGGAGAAAAGGACAAAGGAAGAAGAAAAAGATTGACAAAGAAAAAGAAAGAAGAAAGAGACGTAAAAGATAAGAAGATTGACAAAGAAGAGATGTGAAGAAAAAAGAGACAGGAAGGAAAATGACACAAAGAAGACAGCTATGTAATAAAGCCAAAAATAGGATAGTGTTTTGCTTTTTGATCTTTAATTTTCAATCGTCCAAATGTAAAGAAAAGGACGGTTAACTTTTTTCTTTTTAGACTTTTAATTAAAACATGAATACCATGAAAAAGCCTTCCCTAAAAATTAATACTTAATAAAATGAATTCCGCACCCCCCAGAATGGAGGGCACTTAGGACTTTTTGTTAATACTTTTTCTTGTATAAAAAGTCCTAAGTGCCCTTCAACTTTACAGATGGGCGGTTCTAATTAAAAGTCTAAAAAGAAAAAAGTTAACCGTCCTTTTCTTTACATTTGGACGATTGAAAATTAAAGATCAAAAAGCAAAACACTATCCTATTTTTGGCTTTATTACATAGCTGTCTTCTTTATGTCATTTTCCTTCCTGTCTCTTTTTTCTTCACGTCTCTTCTTTGTCAATCTTCTTATCTTTTACGTCTCTTTCTTCTTTCTTTTTCTTTGTCAATCTTTTTCTTCTTCCTTTGTCTTTTTCTCCTTTTTTCTTCAGCATCTCTCTTCTTCCTTTATTACTTTGCAGTCTCTTTCTTCTCTTCTTTTCAATTTCATTTATTGCTTTTCTTCTTTTTCTTTGTCTTTGTTTCTTCATTGATTGTGGTAGTTGTAGAGTCTTCCAAGAAATCACTCCATGTTGAATTCTGGAATGACATTATCTTCTCCATTGCATTTTGAACATATGTGATCGGGGTATTTAGGACTTATAATTTTACAATATCTCAATAATAAGTCTTCTGAAATAAAATTTTTCTTAATAGCTCTTGTAATTGGTATTTTCTCTGGCTTTAATAGGCTAATAATCCATTGTCTTATATCTTCCATATCCTGTTTTCTGATCTCCCTTGAATGTGAATAGATCATAGTTTGTTCCCTTGAATAATATGTCCACATAGGTGATTCAGTCATATATGTATGTGCTAGCTCGTTGAGTAATGTAGTGTGACGACCCAAAAAAAAAAAAATAGTTATCACTTGTTTTTTTTGAGTAGGAGTCAAATTGTAGTATCTCAGTTCATGTTGGAAATTAACTGTGACAACTTTTTCTTCCATTCAAATCAATTGACCATTAAACTAATATATCAATTTATTTAATAATTTCCAGCCGTTCTTCCTCAACCACTCCATTATACTCCCAAATTTTCAGCCACTTTGTTTTATTAAAATATTCACACACAAACCCCCATAAGCTTCTTTTTCTTTTTAAATACAACTTTCTTGAATCAAGGCTTTTGTTGCAGCTGTAAACCATTTGCGTTCCTTTGTTCCAGCACTTTATTATATAACATTTGCAATTCCTAAAGATAAGCCTCGATCGATGCTAGGAAACGCTTAGAGGCTGTTCTTCTGTGTTTTATTGGAAATTATATCAATTTTTTTTGTGTGTAAACATCAATCACCAGGAGTCGAAGATCATCTTCAATAAAGAATTGGATTCTTGAAATTTGGTTGCAAAGCGAGGTAAGTGTTCGTTCTAACTTTAGCTTGAGGGATTAGGAGTTGTGTCCTATGTGTTAATTGCTTCTTGTTGAGTACGACGTATAGACATGGTGACGAGTATCTATACGTTGGTGTCGAGCATGACCGTGAGTCTTAAATGGATAACTGTTATGTGATTCTTGTTCAAATTGCTGAATATTATTCTTGGTATTTATATGCGGAATTGGGAGTTCACGTGAGGTTTTGCTACGCTGGTTTCTTCATTACAGTTATTCCTCTTTGTTATAGGTTTAGTGTTCCTCTGCAGGTATAAAGTCAATTGCTAAATAGATTAGTTGAATAAGAATTTGTTAAGAATTAAAGGGTCCAGTGTCATATTAATAGGTCATGTTTAGACTTAAAACAATGATAATTGTATTTGAAGATTAATTGTAGATGGAACTGTTTCAATTGTGGGAATATGTTAAAGCCTTAATTGATGATTCTCGATGTTGAGCAAGAACTCAGTTTAATTATCGTGGAACTTAATTATAATTGAGTAGTAGCATTAAAGACCGGTTTCGGGACGGTTTGGAAATTTTGGACCGGATCGGTCCGAACAGAAGCAAATAAAGTGAGGCAGACAAGCTGTCAATATTAGTAAAGTCAGTGCAGATACCACAACCATTATTTTAGCTGCTAAATAAAAAATAAAAATAATAATAATAATTACATTATCGTAAAGTGACTAAAGGACATATAATCTTATAAACCGACAATTTAAAATGTAGAAATTGGTGCCACCTAACTTGTGAGACTAGTATTGTATTCAAAAGTATAGTTTAGAAATGTGAAGCATTGGCGTGCAAATGACTTAGAAAAAGGAGAAGAAGGGAATATCTTGGGGGACATGTTCATAATGCAGTGGGGTCAAAAGGTTCCCAATTCCCATTCCCTTATACTTTTCATATTCATTTACTCATTTCCTATATTTTAATTATTTGGTGATTCTCTGCTCTTTTGGTCTTCTTCTTTTTAAATATTGTTCCCAGTTCCCATTCCCTTATGCTTTTCAATGTGACCTCCCTCGCTTATGAAGCTAAATTCCCTGAAGATTTTATTTTAGTTTTCATAATTTCGAATTAATCAATTGCTTTGAAATGTGTAGGAGTTGGGTATTTAATAGTTAAATTGAATAGCTGATTCTCTCTTGCCGGGATGTTTGCTTTGATATTATTGTTCCCTTGCTGGGAATTTTATATATATATGGCTCTTGTTCCCTTGCCGGGATTTTCTTGTGATTTTTGTGATAATAATGAAATGGGAGCGGGTGATACGCCTACCACGAGATATAATGAAATGGGAGCGGGTGGTACGCCTACCACGAGATATAATGAAATGGGATCGGGTTGCACGCCTGCAACAAGATGAAATTAAAGTGAAAGTTGCTTGTATTTCCCTTTATTTGTACTAGGACTTAATTTGCAGTTTCTTTAATACTCATTATTAATCTGTTTGTTTTTATCTGTTATCTGAAACATGTTTCCCTTAATCAGCTTTAATTATTTATTTATTTTCTATCGTTCAGCTGTAGATGTATAGATATATAAATGTACAGGTCTATTTGGAGTCTGGTCCTAGCCTCGTCACTACCTCGCCGAGGTTAGGCCAGGCACTTACCAGCACATGGGGTCGGTTATGCTGATACTACACTTTGCATTCTTTTGTGCAGATCCCCGCGCTACAGATTTCCGACCGCAGTGAGCTATCAACTTCTTGCTGATCAGGTGACCCGAGGTAGTCCTGCAGGCATCCGCAGACCTTGGTGTCTCCTGCTATCTATTTTACCTGCTTCTTCTATTTTGTCCCAGAGACAGTATTTTGTTATTTCTTTCAGGCCCTTATTTGTATTATTCTTAGACAGTCTGTGAAGCTGTGACACTAAATCTTGGGTGGTTCGTTAAGGAGATTTTTATTAGCAATATTTTAAGTCTGAAATTTTATTATTTCGCTCGCTAAATTATGTTGTTCGTTAATTGTTTATTTTATGTTGCCATGAATTTAAGAATGGGAACATGGTTAATAATTTGGTTAATTGGCTTGCCTAGCTACCAGTAGTAGGTGCCATCACGGCTCCCGAGGGTGGAAAAATAGGGTCGTGACAAGTTGGTATCAGAGCTCTAGGTTACATGGGTCTCACAGTTCACAGACGAACTCAGTAGAGTTTGAGGGATCGGTACGGAGACGTCTGTATTTATCCCCCAGAGGCTACAGAGTTAGGAAAATTTCACGATTGTTCATTCATGTCGTGCGGTTTTGTTTCTCAATACTAATTGGATTCTACTCTGTTTCTCGTAGATGGCGAGAACGCGTGTTCCTTCGTCTACCGCACAGCAGCCCGAATCCTCAGCAACAGTTCCCACGCGAGGCAGAAGGCGAGGCCGAGGTCGTGCTAGGGGCCAAAACAATGTTAGAGGCCGAGGTAGGGGCAGGACTCAGCCTCCTGCAGCAGCACCAGTGGCGGAGCCTCAGATTAATCTTGGTGAGGAGGTTCCGGCCCCAACAGTTTCAGTGGGCCCAGCTCAGGCCCCAGAGGGGTTTATTGCCACCCCAGTTCTTCAGGACGCCTTGGTCCGATTGGTGGGTCTCATGGAGAATGTCACCCGAGCAGGCTTACTTCCTGTAGCACTAGCCACTCCTCAGGCTGGAGCAGGGGCTCAGACTTCTGCTACCCTTACTTCGGAACAGGTAGCTTCC
Organism: Nicotiana obtusifolia; assembly: GCA_002018475.1. Lineage (NCBI taxonomy): Eukaryota > Viridiplantae > Streptophyta > Magnoliopsida > Solanales > Solanaceae > Nicotiana > Nicotiana obtusifolia. Next base: position 23,608 of record MCJB01000971.1, on the reverse strand, counting down.
CAATTTCAGGTTCCAGCGGTTCAGCCAGTTGTGGCAGTTCAGCCGGGTACCGTAGTTCAGACCGGCAATGGAGCGGCTATGTCCGCCGAGGCTTTATGGAGACTGGATAGATTCACCAAGCTATTCACTACCACTTTCAGTGGTGCTTCTTCGGAGGATCCCCAAGACTTCCTATATAGCTGCCACGAGGTTCTCAGGAACATGGGTATTGTTGAGACCAACGGGTAGATTTTGCTAACTTTCGTCTGTCTGGATCCGCCAAGACTTGGTGGAGGGATTATTGCCTAACTAGGCCAGCCGGTTCGCCATCTTTGACTTGGGAGCAGTTCACAGCGTTGTTTCTGGAGAAGTTTCTCCCTGTTACTCAGAGAGAGGCCTATCGGAGGCAATTTGAGCGCCTTCAGCAGGGTTCCTTAACGGTTACCCAATATGAATCCAGGTTCATCGACTTGGCTCGGCATGCTCTTATCATACTTCCTACAGAAAGGGAGAGGGTGAGGAGGTTTATCGACGGTCTTATCCAACCGATCCGTCTTCAGATGGCTAGAGAGACTGGGAGTGAGATTTCCTTTCAAGAGACGGTCAATGTGGCCCGCAGAGTTGAGATGGTTCTGTCGCATGGAGGTGGTCATGGGTCGGATAAGAGACCCCGTCATTTAGGCAGATTCAGTGGTGCTTTGTCTGGAGGTAGAGATTCATATGGGAGAGGCCATCCTCCTAGGCCCTTCCAGTCAGCTCTTCAGGTTTCTCACGGTGCTTCAAGTAACCGTGGTCCTCAGATGCAGTATCTTGATCAGCAGCATCAGTGCACCACCGCTTCAGAGTTTCCAGGGTCGACAGCCGAGAGCTTGTTTTACTTGTGGCGACACAAGGCACGTTGCTAGGTATTTCCCTCGAGCTTCGGGCAGTTATCCGCATCAGAGTTCTCGTGCTATGGTACAGACACCAGGTGTTTTGCAGCCCGCCCAACTAGCTAGAGGTGGGGGTAGAGGTGCTAGAGGTGGAGGTAGAGGTACTAGAGGTGGAGCTCAGGCCGGCAGAGGTGGGGGCCAGCCAGCAGCAGGCCGTCCCAGGGATGTGGTTCATGGTGGTGGGGCCCAGCCCCGATGTTATGCTCTTCCAGCCCGGCCCGAGGCTGAGGCTTCAGATGTAGTGATTACAGGTATGGTTCTAGTTTGTGATAGATATGCTTCAGTATTATTTGATCCAGGGTCTACCTACTTGTATGTCTCATCTTATTTTGCACCGTATCTGATCATGCCTAGTGATTCATTGAGTGTTCCTGTTTATGTTTCTACCCCGGTGAGTGATTCTATTGTGGTAGATCGAGTCTATCGTTCCGGTGTTGTAGTGATTGGGGGTCTTGAGACTCGTGTAGATTTGTTGCTTTTAGACATGGTTGATTTCGATGTTATATTGGGGATGGACTGGTTATCACCTTACCACGCTATCTTGGATTGTCATGCAAAGACTGTGAGCTTAGCTTTACCGGGTATGCCCCGTTTAGAGTGGAAAGGGACTCCTGGTCATTCCACCCGTAACCTTATCTCTTATGTGAAGGCTCGACGCATGGTCGAGAAAGGATGTTTGGCTTATCTGGCTCATGTTCATGATTCCAGTGCTGAGGTCCTCTCTATTGAGTCTGTACCCGTGGTCCGTGAGTTTCCCGAGGTCTTTCCCTCCGACCTGCCGGGGATGCCACCCGACAGGGATATAGACTTCTGTATTGATTTGGCTCCAGGCACTCAACCCATCTCTATTCCGCCATATCGCATGGCCCCACCAGAGTTGAAAGAGTTGAAGGAACAGCTGCAAGACTTGCTTGAAAAGGGATTCATTAGACCCAGTGTTTCGCCTTGGGGTGCGCCGGTGCTGTTTGTTAAAAAGAAGGATGGGTCAATGAGAATGTGTATTGACTACCGACAATTGAACAAGGTTACAATCAAGAACAAGTATCCATTACCGAGGATTGATGATTTGTTCGATCAGCTTCGGGGTGCCAAGGTATTTTCAAAGATTGATTTGAGATCTGGCTACCATCAGTTGAAGATTAGGGCATCCGATGTCCCTAAGACAGCTTTCCGCACTCGGTACGGGCATTATGAGTTCTTGGTCATGTCATTTGGGTTGACAAATGCCCCAGCAGCTTTTATGGATTTGATGAACCGAGTGTTCAGACCTTATTTGGACTCGTTCGTGATAGTCTTCATTGATGACATTCTGGTATATTCCCGCAGCCAGGAGGAGCACGAGCAGCATCTCAGAGTGGTTCTTCAAACTCTGAAGGATAGTCAATTGTATGCCAAATTCTCAAAGTGTGAGTTCTGGTTGAATTCGATTGCATTTCTGGGTCATATTGTATCAGTCGAGGGTATTCAGGTTGATCCGAAGAAGATTGAGGCAGTCAAGAACTAGCCTAGACCAGCATCAGCTACAGAGATTCGGAGTTTCTTGGGATTGGCAGGCTACTATCGTCGGTTCATGGAGGGCTTTTCATCTATTGCAGCCCCGATGACCAGGTTGACCCAGAAGGGTGCTCAGTTCAGGTGGTCGGATGAGTGTGAGGCGAGCTTTCAGAAGCTCAAAACAGCTCTGACCACGGCACCAGTGTTAGTTCTACCCACATGTTCAGGGCCTTACACAGTTTATTGTGATGCCTCTCGCATTGGGCTTGGTGCAGTGTTGATGCAGGAGGGCAAGGTCATTGCCTATGCTTCGAGGCAGTTGAAAATTCACGAGAAGAACTATCCGGTGCATGATCTAGAATTGGCAGCCATAATTCACGCATTGAAGATTTGGAGGCACTATTTGTATGGCGTGGCGTGTGAGGTATTCACAGATCATAAGAGTCTTCAATATCTGTTCAAGTAAAAGGAGCTAAACTTGAGACAGAGGAGGTGGTTAGAATTGTTAAAGGACTACGATGTCACTATCTTATATCACCCGGGAAAGGCCAACGTGGTTGCCGACGCCTTGAGTAGAAAGTCAGCCAGTATGGGCAGTCTTGCTTATATTCCGATCGGTGAGAGACCCCTTGCTCTAGATATTCAGGCTTTGGCCAATCGGTTTGTGAGATTGGATATTTCTGAGCCTAGTCGGGTATTAGCTTGCACGGTCGCTCATTCTTCGTTGTTGGAGCGAATACGTGATCGACAGTTTGATGATCCCCATTTGTGTGTCCTTAGAGACACGGTGCAGCGTGGAGGTGCCAAGCAGGTTACCTTAGGTGATGATGGAGTTTTGAGATTACAGGGTCGAGTTTGTGTGCCTAATGTAGAGGGACTTCGGGAGTTGATTTTAAAGGAGGCCCATAGCTCCAGGTATTCTATTCATCCGGGCGCCACGAAGATGTATCAGGATCTGCGACAGCATTATTGGTGGCGTAGAATGAAGAAGGATATAGTTGCATACGTGGCTCGGTGTTTAAATTGCCAGCAGGTTAAGTATGAGCATCAGAGGCCTGGTGGACTATTTCAGAGGATTAAGCTTCCCGAGTGGAAGTGGGAGCGGATCACTATGGATTTCGTTGTTGGACTCCCGCAGACTCGGAAGAAGTTCGATGCAGTTTGGGTCATTGTTGACAGGCTGACAAAATCAGCACATTTCATTCCCGTGGCAGTCTCCTATTCATCCGAAAGGTTAGCTGAGATCTATATCCGGGAGATTGTTCGCCTTCATGGTGTGCCGGTATCTATTATTTCGGATCGGGGTACGCAGTTTACCTCGCGTTTCTGGAGGGCAGTTCAGCGAGAGTTGGGCACTCAGGTTGAGTTAAGCACAGCATTTCATCCTCAGACGGACGGACAGTCTGAGCGGACTATTCAGATATTGGAGGATATGCTCCGAGCTTGTGTTATTGACTTTGGAGGTTCGTGGGATCAGTTTTTGCCATTAGCAGAGTTCGCCTACAATAACAGCTACCAGTCGAGCATTCAGATGGCCCCTTATGAAGCTCTATATGGTAGGCGATGTCGAACTCCGGTTGGGTGGTTCGAGCCAGGGGAGGCTCGGTTGTTGGGTACGGATCTGGTTCAGGAAGCCTTGAACAAGGTCAAAATCATTCAAGAAAGGCTTCGTACAGCTCAGTCCAGGCAAAAGAGCTATGCAGATCGTAAGTCACGAGATATAGCCTTTATGGTTGGTGAACGGGTATTACTCCGAGTGTCGCCTATGAAAGGCGTGATGAGATTTGGAAAGAAGGGCAAGCTTAGCCCTAGGTTCATTGGTCCATTCGAAATTCTTGATCGAGTGGGGGAGGTGGCTTATAGGCTTGCATTGCCGCCGAGCTTATCGGCCGTGCATCCAGTTTTCCATGTGTCCATGCTCCGGAAATATCACGGCGATCCAACTCACGTGCTAGATTTCGGCACTGTCCAATTGGACAAGGACTTGTCTTATGAGGAGGAGCCGGTAGCTATTCTAGACCGGCAGGTTCGTCAGTTGAGGTCGAAGAGTTTTCCTTCCGTTCGTGTTCAGTGGAGAGGTCAGCCTCCTGAGACATCGACCTGGGAGTCCGAGCCCGATATGCGGAGCCGTTATCCACATCTCTTCCCCGACTCAGGTACTTACTTCTTCTGTCTGTTCGAGGACGAACGATTGTTTTAGAGGTGGAGAATGTGACGACCCAAAGGGTCATCACTTGTTTTTAGATTAAATTCAGTGCTCCGAGACTTAAAAACAAAAAAAATATATATATATTTGTATAATTTTTTAGAACATTTTTAGTAGACGGACCTGTATAAATATTTTAATAGTGTAAGTAGGTCCGTATCGTGATTTAGGACTTGGGCGTATGCCCGGAATCAAATTTTGAGGTCCCCGAGCTCAAGTTATAGTTTTTTTTAAATTTTTTTTTTCATATACTAATTAAACCATGGTCCCCTCTTCCCAAAACCCGTCATATCTTTTTCCCCTAATTTTCGCCACCTTTCACGATCTCCCCCACCCCAATTTCACAAAGCACTACTTTCTTAAAATCCTAGCCGCATGCTTTCTAGTAAAATGATATTAAAATCCTAGCCGCATACTTTCTAGTAAAATGACGAAATGGCAGTAGACTTTAGGATTATTAATACACATGAACACATGCTTTCCTACTTTTTCTTGAAATCTTAAAACTAGGTATTAAAATATTCTAATGGCATTAATTCTTTATTAAAGAAAGCATAAGGTTTTTTTTTAACATATATGTAAACATCTTTGGAGGGACAAACGTTAGTGGAGTGGTTGAAAAAGCAAGTATATTTGCTTTAAGCTTTCAGCCTTCCTTTTAATAAGGGGCAAAGGTTTTCTTAATACAAGTGGGGAAGAATGTTAGGTAAAATTCATTGTTTAATGTTAGCAATATACAATCTTAGTTTCGGATGCTCCACTGTATAATGCAACCAAAATTCTAACAAGTTCACAAGAATCACAATCCCAAACCGAGCTGAGACTTATTCAATTCTTCACACAGTTACCGCAGCCACATGGATAAGGGAGACTGATTTACCAGAAAATATAATAGAAGGTTTTGGTTGCAAAGCGAGGTAAGTGTCCGTTCTAACTTTAGCTTGAGGGATTAGGAGTTGTGTCCTATGTGTTAATTGCTTCTTGTTGAGTACGACGTATAGACATGGTGACGAATATCTATACGTTGGTGTCGAGCATGACCGTGAGTACATTTGTTCTTTAGCTCTGCCCTCCTAGAAGCACTCGTTTTAGGCTATGTTCATTAATCTCAAATTTTGTTGTCAGATTATAGATTTGATTCTTCCATCACGTCCAGAGCTGAAACATGTTTCATGTAAAAACTGAAATACATTAATTAGTTTTCGATGTATCATTTCACAATAACATATAGGGAACTTGTGAATAACTTATGACTAAGGAGGTGAAAATGCTTCGCATGTTCTACTCCTGCTTTGTACTTGAGTTGGCAAATCTATGCTGCATGATCCATAAATTCACTTTTCAAGAAAGTGAAAGAACAATTTACAGAAGCTTAACATAAAGTGCATATCATAACTTCTGTCTTCCTCTATGGTATACAAATCTATAGATTATTCTTTCTTAAATTAACTGGATAGTCCAATTCAAAACAGTTTCTGATTTCTATTTCTGTTTCTTCAAAAGATTATGAGATAATGCATCACCTCAGAACATTTGGGAAATAAGCTCCTTTCTTGCTCCCTCCATACCGAAAAAAAAAACCTATGCAATTTGGAGCACTATAAAGTTGGATTGAAGAGTTAATATATAGATTTTAACATACATTTAATTCTAACTTTATTTCTGTTAGTGAATTTGAAGCCTTACAACTTTTGTATGTTGGACAATATTCTTGAAGCAAGATATAATAAAAATGGGAGCGGGTGGTACGCCTACCACAAATATAATAAAAATGGGAGCGGGTGGTACGCCTACCACAAATATAATGAAATGGGATCGGGTGGTACGCCTACCACAAGATATAATAAAATGGGAGCGGGTGGTACGCCTACCACAAATATAATAAAAAGGGGAGCGGGTGGTACGCCTACCACAAATATAATGAAATGGGATCGGGTGGTACGCCTACCACAAGATATAATGAAATGGGAGCGGGTGGTACGCCTACCACAAGATATGAGAAATGGGATCGGGTTGCACGCCTGCAACAAGATGGAAATAGAAGTGAAAGTTGCCTGCATTTCTCTTTATTTGTATTAGAATTTAAATTGCAGTTTCTTTATTATTCATTGATGATATATTTTTATTTTTATTTTTTTTTATTTTTGTCTGCTATCCCGAAGCATGTTTCCCTTCCACAGCTTTAATTGTTTATTTATTTCTATCTTTCCGCTGTAGATGTGTAGATATATTTATATATATATATATATATATAACTGTACAGGTCTATTTGGAATCTGGTCCTAGCCTCGTCACTACCTCGTCGAGGTTAGGCCAGGCACTTACCAGCACATGGGGTCGGTTGTGCTGATACTATACTTTGCACTCTTTTGTGCAGATCCTCACGCTACAGATTTTCGATCGCAGTGAGCTATCAACTTCTTGCTGATCAGGTGACCCGAGGTAGTCCTGCAGGCGTCCGCGGACCTTGGCGTCTCCTGTTATCTATTTTACCTGTTTCTTCTATTTTGTCCCAGAGACAGTATTTTGTTATTTCTTTCAGGCCCTTATTTGTAGTACTCTTAGACAGTCTGTGAAGCTGTGACACTAAATCTTGGGTAGTTTCGTTATTAAGATTTTAATAGCGATATTTTAAATATTATTATTCCGCACATTAAGTTATAATGTTATTTAGTTGTAATAAATTTAAAAATAGAAATAAGGCAAATAATTTGGTTAATTGGCTTGCCTAGCTACCAGTAGTAGGCGCCATCACGGCTCCCGAGGGTGCAAAAATAGGGTCGTGACATTAAGTGGAAGACTCAATGGGATTGTTAGCTAACGCATAGCTCTAGAATATCGGCTCTCATTGAATTTGTGTCTAATTTCGCCAACTTGTTTCCTTTAATCTCTTAGTTTGCTACTCTAGATTAGTTGTATTTATATAGTCATACTTTAGAAAATTACTTGGATAGATTAATTGTGTTAGTTTAATTTAGTAAATAGTCAATCACAAGTCCCAGTGGGTACGATATCTAGACTTATAAATCCTATTTTACTTGTTCACCACGTATACTTGTGTGTGCGTTTGGGATCAACAAGTTTTTGGTGCCGTTGCTGGGACTACGCTTGTGGCAAATTTTTAAATCTCTGTCCATATTGTGGAGGACCGCACTTGTGGAAAAATTGTGAATCTCAATTTTTTGCGTTGAATATTTATAATGTGTATTGTTGTCAAGGTGGCCATTGGGATGGTTGTCCTAATTCTTTTTACCCTGCCCTGAGCCCTTATTATGATGTTTCTAATAATGTTTATGAGTTTGATAGGAGCAATGAAGCAGAGGATGTGGAACGTGTTGCTCGTATTATGGACATGGTGAGGCAAGTAGCCGTGCAACAGATGAAATTCACAAAAAGGCTGACTTAGCAATAAAAGGACTGCAGGCTAGAGTGGAAGAATTAGTGGCCAATTGTCAGGAAGAACCTCTACTCGATGAAGAGAGTGAGTTCCCACAAGAAGATAACTTTGAAGAAGCAGATATTGGGAGCCAATATTGGTTAGAGGAACAAGCTCAACTGTAAAATTTCATGGGTTTCTCCATAATGGTCTTTCAAATATGACAAAAGAACTGATAGACGGAAGAAATGAGCTCGGGCAAGAGATAGACCAATTTAGCTCTGATATCCATGACATGCAAGCTCAATTGAATAAAAGTTTGAGGCGTCTGATGCCCTACAATCAATTTTTGTGGATACTGGCTAGCTTGTGGACCAGAAAGAGGAAATCCAACTATTTGACAAAAATATTATTGATGATGCCAAGGTTGAGGAAGTGTGCAAAAGTGAGGATGTCAAAAATGAAGCGATTTTAGAGTTTGAGCGTATTGGACCTCATTCTAAACACTTTTCAACATTGTGATTGGTTGGTGATACGAGAATTGATCTATTCGAGCCTATGGAGGAGTCAATGGATAGGGGACAAAGTGCATATATTCTGAAATTTGCAATGCCAAGGAGACAAAATAACATCCCTCACTTAAGGGCCAAGTAGTGCAAGATGCGATATCTATTGCTTGGTTTGTTTTATTTTCACACCACCGCCCCAGGAACATGACATAAAAATTGATGCAAAGTTAGAGGCATAATTCATATCCTCAAAGTGGAAGAAAAAATGGTAAAAGTGATAGAGTCGTGCCACGACTATAAATAAGGCGCTTGTTGGGAGGCAACCCAATTCTATTTTTTTTTTTTTGTGTTATCTTTGTTATGTGTTGTATTTGTGTTTTGTAGGAGTAGAAGCATGGAATAAAGCCATTAGGCGTGTGAAAAATCGAGCAGGTGGTTGAAACTAATTGTGAGATGCCTGCACAAAGGACCATACTTGGGAGAGGTCTGAGTATCCCATAATCTGCTAATGCTTCGGCCTTTGGCCTACCAGGAGTCTCTTTTACCCTCTTGTTAAATATTATGTGCATTGAGGACATTGCACAATTTGAAGTGTCGGTTGAGGAGATTGCCTAGGTGATTTTCAGTGCTTTCCTAGCTTAATTGTAGTATTCTTTCTTAGTGTAGTAATTTTTGTAATTAAAATAAAATAGAAAAAAATTTTAAAAAAAGAAAATCGAAAAAAAATGTCAGAAAAAGCTCGGACTTTTTCCAACGATGGATCTTTTGGACAATTTTCTTGGAAAATCAAAATCTGATTAAAAACACCAAAAAGATTTTTTTTAGGATAATTGGGTAGTATCTCTTGGTTTTTCTTTGGGCGCCGGTTCTTTTTCAAGGGTGTAGCTTGAACCGGGTGCTTTGTTTTTTTAGGAGTAGGATTGGAAGAAGCTACGTTGCTCTGAGGTACCTATTGATGTGTTTGGTGCTGACACATTAGGCTATGGCATGCGCTCTGTCTTCCCGTACATTTGATTTGAATTTTGATGCCTGAGTTAAATAAATAGCCTACTCTGTGACGCCTTTTCTCGGTTGTTTGACTTGGATGCCATATAGTGCAAGATTGTTGAAAATTTTCTCAATTGTATGTGCTTCGTTGACTTGAGAGTTGAACAGAACTTCTTGATTGAGTCATGTGCAATGTGTGTGAGGATTTGTGATTTTCTGTGCTATCCTTTGTAATCTAGAACTTGCCCTGTGTGTTAATCGAAGCAAAATCATTAAGTTGTACTGGTCTAGGAGATGACGTAGGCGTTTCTTGCTTGATCATAGATGTGCTTGTCACTTAAAAATAAAAATTTTCGTTGCTAGCCCCTTTGAGCATATAGACCTTTTCTTTGGCACCCACATTACAAGCCGTATCCCTATTTTGTTCTTAATTTGAGACTATTCAACCTTTAACTCCTAAGGTAATTAGTCGCTAAAAGAATTAAGGTCAGAGATTGGAGAGTAGCTTTCGAGTGGAACCATGGAAAGGCCCTTACGGTGCACTAAAGTTGTGAAAAAAAGGTCATTAGCCGATGAATCTTAATGTATGGAGTGTGTGTAGAAAAAAAAGAGAAAAAGAAAAAAAATTGCAATTTGAGGGTGCTCTTTTGTTTGTTGGTGAGGGCATATGATCTCATGAAGGATTGGTAATGTTGTAAACTTCTCTTGTTGGGTGAGTGCGCGAGTTGAGGGTGCTTAGTGGTAACGAGTCGGCTCTTGAGGTAGGATGGTTACAGGGGTAGAGTGTATGGTTAAAATTTAAAGTGCTCCTCCCTTGTTGATATGTACGTTGTTGGGGTGTAGTTATAGTTTCATTGCTCGAGGCCGAGCAAGGGTCTAAGTGTGGGCTGTTGATATTTAGTTTAAAGTATTTATATTTATATGTATATCGCCTCATATTTTACGTGTGTTTCATAGATTTTGAATGTGAAATGTGATTTATGCTAATTCGTGATATTTTTATGTGTAGGAATCATCTAGAGGCAATATGGGGCGAAAGGTGCGAGATTAGAGCCAAAAGGAGCAAAAATTGGGAAATGGCCATTTCTAGCGCCACAGGTACCGTGGGACGCTACCTGTGGCCCAGTTTCCAGAATCTCAAAAATTCCAGCGCCAGGGATAGTCCCTCACGCCACTCAGGTGCTAGTGACGGGAAATCTCTCCTACTTTGCCCGAGATAAGGTTATTTGGCCCAAGACCTCCCCAACATGTATAAAAGCAAGTCTGAATCTATATTGGAGAGGGAGAACATATATTTGGGAGGAGAGACACCACTTTGAGAAAAAAAACGCAAGCACGGACCACTCAGGAGCAAGGATTCTTAGTTTTTCTTCATTTTCTCTTCCTTTTATCTCATAGTTTATTAGTTCTAGAGTTTTGGGTGCTACATGAACGTTGTAGTTTGAAGCTTCAATTGTTTTTATTATTTTATCATATTATTTTATTTATTCAATCTTGCACTTAATTATTTGATTGTTTGATCACCAATTGAATACTATCTACGAATCTATGATTGAACTCATGAGAGGAAATTCTAAATTGCATATAAGATTGAGTAGAGCGAGATCTTGAACCTGATTATCGGGAACAGATTTGTGGTTAGGATAGAGATATTCCTAATCTCCTTTTGCTTAGTTTTTACACCGGAATTATTACTGCGTTCTTGGTAATCCTAATTCCACAGGTATATAAGCGTTAAGTTAACTTGAATAGGCGAGTAGAACTTCGCGAGAAAGCTACGAGTAATATTAACCCTGTCAACCAATAAACCAGATAAATTAATTAGACAATTTAAGTGGAATACTCAACGGGATTGTTAGCTAACCCATAGCTCTAGAATATCGGCTCTCATTGAATTTGTGTCTAATTTTGCCAATTTATTTTCTTTAATCTCTTAGTTTGCTACTGTAGATTAGTTGTAGTTAAATATTCATACTTTAGAAAATCGATTGCATAGATTAATTGTGTTAGTTTAATTTAGTAAAAAGTTAATCACAATTCCCAGTGGGTACGATATCTGGACTTACTATTCTATATTACTTGTCGACCACATATACTTGCATGTGCGTTTGGGAGCACAACACTCCTCTATATAATACTATTTTTGAAATAAATCAATAAAGAAAAGAAGAATATTGCAAAGAAAAAGAGAGAGAGAGAGAGAGAGAGAGAGAATTCTATTGATTTTTGAGATGAATTACAATGGAATAAAACCCCTCTATTTATAGGAAAAAAGTAACTTATCCACAAAGTAACAAACTCCAAAAACTCTGTAAAATATAGACATTCACCTTGAACAGAACTCTATTCTAACACCCCCCCCCCCTGAATTTCTATTCAATAGATAATATGACTCACTAAAACGTTAACTAAAATAAAACCCAGTAGAAAAAGTTTTAGTGAAGAAAAAAGAGTACACATGTTTAGAAATATGCCTTTTGGTTGCCTCATTAAAAACCTTACAACGAAAATCCAGTGGGACAAAACCTTGTAAGGAAAAAGAATACAAACGTATGAACTCCCCCTGATGAGAACATCAATTCACATCTTTGAGCCTTTGCATCCCAATCTTGTACAATAGCTTCTTGAAGGCTGACGCCGGTAGAGATTTGGTGAACAAATCGGCCACATTATCACTTGAACGAATCTATTGCACATTGATTTCTTTCGAAGATCATGTGTGAAAATGTAACCTGCTTGGCACCTCCACGCTGCACCGTGTCTCTAAAGACACACAAATGGGGATCATCAAACTGTCGATCACGGATATGCTCCAACAACGAAGAATGAGCGACCGTGCAAGCTAATACCCGACTAGGCTCAGAAATATCCAACCTCACAAACCGATTAGCCAAATCCTGAACATCCAAAGCAAGCGGCCTCTCGCCGACCGGAATAAGCAAGACTGCCCATACTGGCCGACTTCCTACTCAAGGCATCGGCCACCACATTGGCCTTTCCCGAGTGATATAAGATAGTGACATCATAATCCTTTAACAACTCCAACCACCTTCTCTGCCTCAAATTCAACTCCTGTTGCTTGAACAAATACTGAAGACTCTTATGATCCGTGAACACCTCACACGCCACGCCATACAGATAGTGCCTCCAAATCGTCAATGCGTGAACTATGGCTGCCAATCCTAAATCATGCACCGGATAGTTCTTCTCATGAATCTTCAACTGCCTCGAAGCATAGGCAATGACCTTGACCTCCTGCATCAACACTGCACCAAGCCCAATAAGGGAAGCATCACAATAAAGTGTGTAAGGCCCTGAGCCTGTGGGCAAAACTAACACTGGTGCCGTGATTAGAGCTGCTTGAGCTTCTGAAAGCTCGCCTCACACTCACCCAACCATCTGAACTGAGCACCCTCCTGGGTCAACCTGGTCATCGGGGCTGCAATAGATGAAAACCCCTCCACGAACCGACGATAGTAGCCTACCAATCCCAAGAAACTCCGAATCTCTGTAGCTGATGCTGGTCTAGGCCAGTTCTTGACTGCCTCAATCTTCTTTGGATCAACCTGAATACCCTCTGCTGATACAACATGACCCAGAAATGCAACCGAACTCAATCAGAACTCACACTTCGAGAACTTAGCATATAACTGACTATCCTTCAGAGTCTGAAGAACCACTCTGAGATGCTGCTCGTGCTCCTCCTGGCTGCGGGAATATATTAGAACGTCATCAATGAAGACTATCACGAATGAGTCCAAATACGGTCTGAACACTCGGTTCATCAAATCCATAAGAGCTGCTGGGGCATTTGTCAACCCGAATGACATGACCAAGAACTCATAATGCCCGTATCGAGTGCGGAAAGCTGTCATAGAGACATCGGATGCCCTAATCCTCAACTGATGGTAGCGAGATCTTAAGTCAATCTTTGAAAATACCTTGGCACCCTGAAGCTGATCGAACAAATCATCAATCCTCGGCAAGGGATACTTATTCTTGATTGTAACCTTGTTCAATTATCGGTAATCAATACACATTCTCATTGACCCATCTTCTTTTTAACAAACAACACCGGCGCACCCCAAGGCGAAACACTGGGCCTAATGGAACCCTTCTCAAGCAAGTCTTGCAACTGCTCCTTCAACTCTTTCAACTCCGGCGGGGCCATGCAATACGGCGAGATAGAAATGGGCTGAGTGCCCGGAGCCAAATCAATGCAGAAGTCAATATCCCTGTCAGGTGGCATCCCCAGCAGGTCGGAAGGGAAAACCTCGGGAAACTCACGAACCACGGGCATAGAATCAATAGAGAGAACCTCAACACTGGAATCAGATAGGCCAAACACCCCTTCTCGACCATACGCTGAGCCTTCACATAAGAGATAACGCTACGGGTAGAATGACTAGGAGTCCCTCTCCACTCTAAACGAGGCATACCCGGTAAATCTAATGTCACAGTCTTGGCATGGCAATCCAAGATAGCGTGATAAGGTGATAACCAGTCCATCCCCAATATAACATTGAAATCCACCATGTCTAAAAGCAACAAATCTACACGGGTCTCAAGACCCCCAATCACTACAACACAAGAACGATGGACTCGATCTACCATAATAGAATCACTCACCGGGGTAGACACATAAACAGGAACACTCAATGATTCACTAGGCATGACCAGATACGGTGCAAAATAAGATGAAACATACGAGTAGGTAGACCCTAGATCAAATAATACTGAAGCATCTCTATCACAAACCAGAACCACACTTGTAATCACTGCATCTGAAGTCTCAGCCTCGGGCCGGACTGGGAGAGCATAACATCGGGGCTGGGCCCCACCACCCTAAACCACATCTCTGGGACGGCCTGCTACTCGCTAGCCCCCACCTCTGCCGGCATGAGCTCCACCTCTAGTACCTCTACCTCCACCTCTAGCACCTCTATTTTTGTGGTAGGTGTACCACCCGCTCCCATTTCATCATATCTTGTAGTAGGCGTACCACCCGCTCCCATTTACAAGTCATCACAAAAATCACAAGAAATCCCGGCAATGGAACAAAAGCAACATAATAACTTCCCAGCAAGGGAACAATAACATCAAAGAAAACCTCTCGACAAGGGAGAACTAGCTATAACCAATCTTAACTCAACTTCCACTCAGCTCAACTAATGCCAATACTCAATTATAAATAAAGTCCACGATAAATAAACTGAATTCTTGCATAACATCGAGAATCATCAATTAAGGCTTTCGTAGTATCATTTAAGAACACAACAACTATACATTTAAGACTCACGGTCATGCTCGACACCAACGTATAGATACTCGTCACCACGCCTATACGTCCTACTCAACAAGAAGCAATTAACAAATAGGACACAGCTCCTAATCCCTCAAGCTAAGGTTAGACCGGATACTTACCTTGCGTTGCAACCAAATTCAAGATTCCAACAAACCGTCGCCTTGAAACTTTGTGTCCGAACGCTTCAAATATTAGTTTAAGCTTTCCAATGTCGAAATATAAATTCCAGCAACTTTAGTAACTGAGTTTCTTTTGCGTCGTTTCTGATTCTGTATGTTGTTTCTACTTGGTCTAAAGGGGTGGTTTTTCTTTTTCCATGAAGAAGGATCAGTGAAGCTGGATTCGTATTTTGAAAGAAACTAGAAGGAAGATGAAGTGGTTTGATGATTTTTGACAGATGGAAAGTGGGAGTTCAAGAAAAGATCGACTTTTGTTGATAAGAGCAAAATGGTTTCTGACCAAGCAGTTTGAGTTCAGGTTACCAAAGGACAATCACGATAACTTTAATAGCTAAAGTTAAGGAAAAAAAATATTAAACACACGTAGAGTCCTAGCAGGATTCATTCAAGTGGTTTTTTTTAATTCATTAAATGGCTATAACTTGAGCTCGGGACTTCAAAATTTGATTCCGGGAATACGCCCAAGTCCTAAATCACGATACGGACCTACTTGAACTATCAAAACAGTTATACAGGTCCGTCTACTAAAAATGTTGACGGAAGTCAACTCACTTGAGTTTTAAAGCTCTATTTCACATTTTAATCTTTCCACATAAAAACGTTCTGAAAAATTATATAGACTGCACATGCAAATCGAGGTGAGGTAAAAAGGAGGTTTTTTTAAGCCTCGGAACATTGAATTCAATCTAAAAACAAGTGATGACCCTTTGGAAAATATTAAACACACGTAGAGTCCTAGCAGGATTCATTCAAGTGGTTTTTTTTATTTCATTAAATGGCTATAACTTGAGCTCGGGACCTCAAAATTTGATTCCGGGAATATGCCCAAGTCCTAAATCACGATATGGACCTACTTGAACTATCAAAATACTTATACACGTCCGTCTACTAAAAATATTCGTGGAAGTCAACTCACTTGAGTTTTAAAGCTCTATTTCACATTTTAATCTTTCCACGTAAAAACGTTCTGAAAAATTATATAGACTGCACATGCAAATCGAGATGAGGTATAAAAGGAGGTTTTTAAGCCTCGGAACACTGAATTAAATCTAAAAACAAGTGATGACCCTTTGGGTCGTCACATTCTCCACCTCTAAAACAATCGTTGTCCTCGAACGGACAGAAGAAGGAAGTACCTAAGTCGGGGAAAAGATGTGGATAACGGCTCCGCATATCGGACTCGGATTCCCAGGTCGATGCCTCATGAGGCTGACCTCTCCACTGAACACGAACAGAAGGAAAACTCTTCAACCTCAACTGACGAACCTGCCGGTCTAGAATAGCTACCGGCTCCTCCTCATAAGACAAGTCCTTGTCCAACTGGACGGTGCTGAAATCTAACACATGAGATGGATCGTCGTAATATTTCCGGAGCATGGACACATGAAAAACTGGATGCACGGCCGTTAAGCTCGGCGGCAATGCAAGTCTATAAGCCACCTCTCCCACTCGATCAAGAATCTCAAACGGACCAATGAACCTAGGGCTAAGCTTGCCCTTCTTCACAAAAATTATCACGCCCTTCATAGGCGACACTCGGAGCAATACCCGCTCACCAACCATAAAAGCCACATCTCGTACCTTGCGATCTGCATTGCTCTTTTTCCTGGACTGAGCTGTACGAAGCCTATCCTGAATGATCCTGACCTTGTCCATGGCCTCCTGAACCAGATCTGTACCCAACAACCGAGCCTCTCCCCGCTCAAACCATCCAACCGGAGATCGACACCGCCTACCATATAAAGCCTACCATCTGGATACTCGATTGGTAGTTGTTGTTGTAGGAAAACTCTACTAAAGGCAAAAACTGATCCCACGAACCTCCAAAGTCAATAACACAAGCTTGGAGCATATCCTCCAATATCTGAATAGTCCGCTCAGACTATCCGTACGTCTGAGGATGAAATATTGTACTCAACTCAACCTAGGTGCCCAAATCTCGCTGAACTGCCCTCCAGAAACGCGAGGTAAACTGCGTACCCCGATTCGAAATGATAGATACCGGCACACCATGAAGGCGAACAATCTCCCGGATATAGATCTCAGCTAACCTCTCAGATGAATAGGAGACTACCACAGGAATAAAATGCGATGATTTGGTCAACCTATCAACAATGACCCAAACTGCGTCGAACTTCTTCCGAGTCTGCGGAAGTCCAACAACAAAATCCATAGTGATCCGCTCCCACTTCCACTCGGGGAGCTCATCCTCTGAAATAGTCCACCGGGTCTCTGATGCTCATACTTAACCTGCTGGTAATTCAAACACCAAGCCACATATGCAACTATATCCTTCTTCATTTTACGTGACCAATAATGCTGCTGCAAATCCTGATACATCTTCGCGGCGCCCGGATGAATAGAATACCTGGAGCTATGGGCCTCCTCTAAAATCAACTCCCGAAGCCCCTCCACATTAGGCACACAAACTCGACCCTGCAATCTCAAAACTCCATCATCACCAAAGGTAAACTGCTTGGCACCTCCACGCTGCACCGTGTCTCTAAGGACACACAAATGGGGATCATCAAACTGTCGATCACGGATACGCTCCAACAACGAAGAATGAGCAACCGTGCAAGATAATACCCAACTAGGCTCAAAAATATCCAACCTCACAAACCGATTGGCCAAAGACTGAACATCCAAAGCAAGCCACTTCTTGCCGACCGGAATATAAGCAAGACTGCCCATACTGGCCGACTTTCTACTCAAGGCATCGGCCACCATATTGGCCTTTCCCGAGTGATATAAGATAGTGACATCATAATCCTTCAACAAATCCAACCACCTTTCTGCCTCAAATTCAACTCCTTTTGCTTGAACAAATACTGAAGACTCTTATGATCCGTGAACACCTCACACGCCACGCCATACAGATAGTGCCTCCAAATCTTCAATGCGTGAACTATGGTTGCCAATTCTAAATCATGCACCGGATAGTTCTTCTCATGAATCTTCAACTGCCTTGAAGCATAGGCAATGACCTTGCCCTCCTGCATCAACACTGCACCAAGCCCAATACGGGAAGCATCACAATAAACTGTGTAAGGCCCTGAACCTGTGGGAAAAACTGACACTGGTGCCGTGGTCAGAGCTGTCTTGAGCTTCTGAAAGCTCGTCTCACACTCATCCGACCGCCTGAACTGGCACCCTTCTGGGTCAACCTGGTCATCGGGGCTGCAATAGATGAAAACCTCTCCACGAACCGACGATAGTAGCCTGCCAATCCCAAGAAACTCCGAATATCTGTAGCTGATACTGGTCTAGGCTAGTTCTTGACTGCCTCAATCTTCTTCGGATCAACCTGAATACCCTCTGCTGACACAACATGACCCAGAAATGCAACCGAACTCAACCAGAACTCACACTTAGAGAACTTAGCATATAACTGACTATCCTTTCAGAGTCTGAAGAACCACTCTGAGATGCTGCTCGTGCTCCTGCTGGCTGCGGGAATATATCAGAATGTCATCAATGAAGACTATCACGAACGAGTCCAAATAAGGTTTGAACACTCGGTTCATCAAATCCATAAAAGCTGCTGGGGCATTTGTCAACTCGAATGACATGACCAAGAACTCATAATGCCCCTACCGAGTGTAGAAAACTGTCTTAGGGACATCTGATGCCCTAATCCTCAACTGATGGTAGCCAGATCTCAAGTCAATCTTTGTAAATACCTTGGCACCCTGAAGCTGATCGAAAAAATCATCAATCCTCGGCAATGGATACTTATTCTTGATTGTAACCTTGTTCAATTGTCAGTAATCAATACACATTCTCATTGACCTATCCTTTTTTTTTAACAAACAACATCGGCGCACCCCAAGGCAAAATACTAGGTCTAATGAAACCCTTCTCAAGTAAGTCTTGCAACTGCTCCTTCAAGTCTTTCAAGTCCGGCGGGGCCATGCGATACGACGGAATAGAAATGGGCTAAGTGCCCGGAGCCAAATCAATGCAAAAGTCAATATCCCTGTCGAGTGGCATCCCCGGTAGGTCGAAAGGGAAAACCTCGGGAAACTCACGAACCACGGGCACAGAATGAATAGAGAGAACCTCAGCACTGGAATCACGAATATAAGCCAGATAGGCCAAACACCCCTTCTCGACCATACGTCGAGCCTTCACATAAGAGATAACGCTACGGGTAGAATGACCAGGAGTCCCTCTCCACTCCGAACGAGGCATACCCGGTAAAGCTAAGGTCACAGTCCTGGCGTGGAAATCCAAGATAGCGTGGTAAGGTGATAACAAATGCATCCCCAATATAACATCGAAATTAACCATGTCTAAAAGCAACAAGTCTACACGAGTCTCAAGACCCCCAATCACTACAACATAAGAACAATAGACTCGATCTACCACAATAGAATCACTCACCGGGGTAGACACATAAACAGGAACACTCGATGAATCACTAGGCATGACCAGATACGGTGCAAAATAAGATGAGACATACGAGTAGGTAGAACCTGGATCAAATAATACTGAAGCATCTCTATTACAAACCAGAACCATACCTGTAATCACTATATCTGAAGCCTCAGCCTCGGGCCGGGCTGGGAGAGCATAACATTAGGGCTGAGCCCCACCACCCTGAACCACATCTTTGGGACGCCCTGCTGCTGGCTGGCCCCCACCTCTGCCGGCCTGAGCTCCACCTCTAGTACCTCTACCTCCACCTCTAGCACCTCTTCCCCCACCTCTAGCTAGCTGGGCGAGCTGCGGGACATCTGGTGCCTGTACTATAGCACGAGAACCCTGATGTGGAGAACTGCTCGAAGCTCGAGGGAAATACCTAGCAATGTGCCTCGTGTCGCCACAAATAAAATAAGCCCTCAGCTGTCGACCCTGGAAACTCTGAAGCGGTGGTGCACTGATGGGTGCCGGTGGTGCACTGAAGGACTGCTGATCAGGATACTGCATCTGAGGACCACAGCTACCTGAAGCATCATGAGAAACCTGATGAGCTGACTGGAAGGGCCTAGAAGGATGGCCTCTACCAAATGAATTTCTGCCTCCGGACGAAGTACCACTGAATCTGCCTGAATGACGAGGTCCCTTATCCGACCCATGACCACCTCCATGCGACAAAACCATCTCAACTCTGCGGGCCACATTGACCGCCTCCTGAAAAGTAATCTCACTCCCAGTCTCCCTAGCCATTTGAAGACGAATCGGCTGAATAAGACCGTCAATAAACCTCCTCACACTCTCCCTCTCTGTAGGAAGTATGATGAGAGCATGCCGAGCCAAATCGATGAACCTGGTCTCATACTGGGTAATCGTCATGGAACCTTGTTGGAGGCGCTCAAACTGCCTCCGGTAGGCCTCTCTCTTAGTAACGGGGAGAAACTTCTCCAGAAACAACGCTGTGAACTGCTCCCAAGTCAAAGATGGCGACCCGACTGGCCTAGTTAAACAATAATCGCTCCACCAAGTCTTGGCGGATCCAGACAGGTGAAATGTAACAAAATCTACCCCATTGGTCTCAACAATACCTATGTTCCTAAGAACTTTGTGGCAGCTGTATAGGAAGTCCTGGGGAACCTCCGAAGAAGCACCGCTGAAAGTAGTAGTGAAGAGCTTGGTGAACCTATCCAGTCTCCACAAAGCATCGGCGAACATAGCCGCTCCATCGCCGGCCTGAGCTACTACACCCGGCTGAACTGCCACAGCTGGCTGAACCGCTGGAACCTGAACCTAGGGAGCTACCTGCTCTGGAGTGCGAGTAGCAGGAGTCTAAGCCTCTCCTCCAGCCTGAGAAGTGGCTGGTGCTACAGGAAGAAAGCCTGCTCGGGTGACACTCTCCATGAGACCCACCAATCGAACCAAAGCGTCCTAAAGAACTGGGGTTGCAATAAACCCCTCTAGAACCTGAGTTGGGCCCACCGGAACTGCTGGGGCCGGAACCTCATCGTCAAAATCAACCTGAGGCTCCGCCACTGATGCTGCTGCTGGGGGCTGAGCTCTGCCCCTACCTCGGCCTCTAGCCTGACATCGGCCTCGCCCTCTGCCCCTTGTGGGAGCTACTTCTAGGGGCTGGGACTGCTGAGCGGTAGATAAGGAAGCGCGTGTTCTCGCCATCTGCGAAAGAACGGAGTAAAAATCCAATTAGCATTGAGAAACAAAACCGCACGACAAGAAGGAACAAATATGAAGTTTTTCCTATCTCTATAGCCTCTGGGATAAATACAGATGTCTCTGCACCGATCCCTCAGACTCTACCGAGCTTGTCTGTGAACTGTGAGACCCAAGTAACCTAGACCTCTGATACCAACTGTCAGGACCTGGATTTCCCACCCTCGGGAGTCGTGATGGCGCCTACTAGTGAAAGTTAGGCAAGCCAATTAACCGAATTATTTGCCTTGTTCCATTTTTAAATTCATTACAACTTACAACCAACAACTAATAAACAACATAACTTAACGAGTGGAATAATAAAATTTCAGACTTTAAAATACCGCTAATAAAATCTCCTTAACGAAACTAGCCAAGATTTGGTGTCACAGCTTCACAGACTGTCTAAGAGTACTACAAATAAGGGTATGAGAGAAATAACAAAGTACTGACTCTGGGACTACATAAAAGAAATAGGTGGAATAGATAGCCGGAGACACTAAGGCCTATGGACGCCTGAAGGACTACCTCGGGTCGCCTGATAAGCAAGAAGCTAGAAGCTCACTACGGTCCGAAATCTGCAGCGCTGGGATCTGCACAAAGGAGTGAAGAGTGTAGTATCAGCACAACCGACCCCATGTGCTGGTAAGTGCCTGGCCTAACCCCGGCGAAGTAGTGACGAGGCTAGGACCAGACTCCATATAGACCTGTGCAGTTATATACATATATACATCTACAGCGGAAAGATAGAAGTATTTAAACAATTAAAGCTGGGGAAGGAAAACATGCTTCGGGGTAGAAGACAAAACATATCATCAAAGAAGAATAAGGAAACTACAATTTAACTTCTAACACGAATAAAGTGAACTATAGGCAACTTTCACTTTCAGTTTCATCTTGTTGCAGGCGTGCAACCCGATCCCATTTCTCATATCTTGTGGTAGGTGTACCACCCGCTCCCATTTTATTATATCTTGTGGTAGGCGTACCACTCGCTCCCATTTCATCATAGTTTGTAGTAGGCATATCGCTCCCATTTACATATCATCACAAAAATCACAAGAAATCCCGGCAAGGGAACAAAAGCAATATAATAACTTCCCAGCTAGGGAACAATAATACCAAAGCAAACATCCCGGCAAGGGAGAATCAGCTATAACCAATCTTAACTCAACTTCTACTCAGCTCAACTAATGTCAATACTCAATTATAATTGAAGTCCACGATAAATAAACTGAGTTCTTGCTCAACATCGAGAATCATCAATTAAGGCTTTCGTAGTATCATTTAAGAACACAACAACTATCCATTTAAGACCCACGGTCATGCTCGACACCAACGTATAGATACTCGTCACCATGCCTATACGTCGTACTCAACAAGAAGCAATTAACAAATAGGACACAACTCCTAATCCCTCGAGCTAAGATTAGACCGGACACTTACCTCGCTTTGCAACCAAATTCAAGATTCCAACAAAACTTCGCCTTGAAACTTTGTGTCTGAAGGCTTCAAATCTTAGTTAAGCTTTCCAATGTCGAAATATAAATTCCAGCAACTGAGAGTCCTTTCGCGAAATCTTGTCTATTTGACGTGCAAGGGATAATAGCTTCATAACTTCTGGCATATATGACATTTCTAAAGGAAATCGCTGAAAGTTTTCCTTCGAAAATGACTTGCATAAAGCAGCAAACTTTGAGGTATCATTTGGCATGATTAGAGCAATGCTACACCCATCAGAATGAGCCCTAGCGGTTCTTCCACTTCTATGAAAATTCAAAACTGTATGCAACCATGCTGGTATGTCCCAAAAAAATAGGAAGAAAAAGGCACTCAGTGTGTACAATAAAGTGATGCTAATCAGAAGTAAATGGAAAACTAGATGAAAATTTTCACGTCACTTGCTGAAGAATGAAAGAGGCATCTGACGTGAAAAGTGGGGGAAGTTAGGGGAAAAAGATCTGATGGGTTTGGGAAGAGGGGATCATGGGGTTAGTTAGGATATAAAGAAATCTTTGTTTGTTTGTTTTTTTTCATTAAATGGCTATAACTTGAGCTTGGGACCTCAAAATTTGATTCGGGGCATACGCCCAAGTCCTAAAACACGATACGGACCTACTTGAACTATCGAAACACTTATACAGGTTTGTTTACTAAAAATGTTGACGGAAGTGAACTCACTTAAGTTTTAAAGCTCTATTTCACATTTTAATCTTTCCACGTAAAAACGTTCTGAAAAATTATATAGACTGCACATGCAAATCGAGATGAGGTATAAAAGGAGGTTTTTAAGCCTCGGAACACTGAATTAAATCTAAAAACAAGTGATGACCCTTTGGGTCGTCACATTCTCCACCTCTAAAACAATCGTTGTCCTCGAACGGACAGAAGAAGGAAGTACCTAAGTCGGGGAAAAGATGTGGATAACGGCTCCGCATATCGGACTCGGATTCCCAGGTCGATGCCTCATGAGGCTGACCTCTCCACTGAACACGAACAGAAGGAAAACTCTTCA
>MCJB01000970.1:0-16804 GCA_002018475.1 Nicotiana obtusifolia | reverse complement strand
TATATATATATATATATATATATATATATATATATATATATATATATATATATATATATTGAGAAAGAATATATATTAATAAGCACCCTAATACTTAAAAATTAGTTTGGGACACCTTAATTTTGCTCTTTTGTTGGATAATCTAGGTTCGATTTCCAGCTCCAGCATTGCCTTACATCTATTTTGCTTTTACTTGAAAGACTTATTAGCCCAAATATTTTTACTTTTTATTTTTTCCTTATAGTTTCTACCTTAATTATCTTTTTCCTTTTGATTAGACCCCTCAAACCAGATGCCCTTCATCTTTCTTTCTCATCTCCTATTTTGTTTGATTAAATCACTCTTTAAAAAAGTGCTAAATTTACTTCTCTCAAAAGTTAAGAGTTGAAACTTAGCATAATTATTAAATTTAAGAAAGTTGCATACCAAACTTTGTAGCTGGTAATTGGCATGCGTCATGATTATGTTAAGAGAGTGGAGCTCCTGTTACTTTCGAATTTTGGATTCACCTCTGTATGTGTATGAGATAATGTAAGGGGCCATTTGATAGGATATATTAGAAGAAACAATGCAAGCACTAACATTGCACATTACTAATATCTTGTTTGGTACATTTTCTCAACCTTTGAATAACTAATATTTTTATAAGTAATACATTCTATTTGGTAGTATCCTATATATACCTAATAAATAGCAAACCATGATATTAGCAATGTAATAATTTTTGATACTTATTTAAATATGGTTAAAGATATAATTGCCCCTTAAATCCTTCAAAACCTAATTCCAAATACTTTTTCAGCATATTTTTTTTTTTTATTGTTATATATTAATTAATTCTTTCCCTTTAGCATTATCGAAAACAACCTCTCTGTCCTTTCACGGGTAGGGATAAGGCTGCATACATCTTATCCTTCTCTGACCCCATTTGTGAGAAACTACTGGATTGTTTGTTATTGTTTTATTTTCTTTTAGCATTATATTGTAATATAAATATATCATATTTAATGCTAAATTTGATTATGAATTCATTCAAAATATAAACTGGAGTATTCTTTATTTGAAAAAAATCTATCCCCTTTTTAAAAATAATTGGTATGTGGTATTATATGTCATAACAATTAATTTTTTCTTCTCTTTTAACTTTAATATTCCAATTAGTTTTCTTTTTAAATTTTGCTTCCCTGCATAAAAGAAAGTTGGCTTTAGAGAGAGTAAAGAATGTGGAGGGTAATAAAACTGTTACAATAAAAATAGTGTACAAAGTTAAAGAATGTGAGAGTATATAACCAAATCTTTAAAAAATTATGCAATATTTTAATAACTAAATCAAACAGTGAATAAGAAGTAATATCAGCATAACTAATATCAACATAACTAATCTCAATATTACTAATACTAGCATTACCAGCATACCCTATTCAGCACTACTCGTGTACCTTGTACCAAACGACCCTAAGATACACATAGCTATAGCAGTGTACAACCTAAGATACACATAGTTATGAAATTGATGTAAAATATCCCTCTTCCGTCGGGATGAATACCACGTGACATACCACCTCACTGCTCGACCCCATTCTTACCCTCCTCTCATTCTTTTTCCACCATCTCCCACCGATCTCCCACCCAACCCAACCCCATCCCCATCCCGTCACCTTCACCCAATTTTTTTTGAGTTTTTTGTTGTCTTCTAAATTATCAACAACTGAAGCTGCAACACACAATTAAGAACTCTAACAATCCAAGATAAAATTCACTATTCACAATTACCTTAGCAATTATTGGACAAAACAGAAAAATTGGCAACATTCTTAACATAAGTATAAGGGCCTCTTTAGTCTTTAGTATCGCTGATAAAGGAGATGCTAACAAGAGCTTCAAATTATTATTTGTAGAGTTCAAATAGCACAAGCACCAACTTGCATTTTCATGGGTTAGTAGTGTCACCAAATTGAATAAGCTTAAACGGATTATAATGAGATTTTGTTTTATAAATTCTCTTTAATAAAAAAAAAAGCTTTGGAACTGGGTGCGCTTGAAAAATATTTAGAACAGACATATGAAAGCTTAATTCCTCCCAAAGTGCACATTCATGAAATAATTATAGCAAATTTAAATCAAACTTTCGATTTTGAGTCACACGTAGGATAAAAATTATGATGAAGATGATTTTGGTGCTACCTGTTAAAGAATAGTTGGGCTATTGTGATGAAAGGTAAGAAAAATGATTTTGTTAACAGTGGTAAAATAGGACTGAAGGTGATTGTTAACGGAGGTGGTGAGTGGAAAGCATAGGAAAAGGTTTTTTGAAAGAATCATGTTTTGAAGGTCAAGAATGGTGATTATATTATTTGTGTGGTGAAAGAGGAGGTGGCGGTGATAGTGGTTGGTAGGATGAGGGTGGAAAAAAAAAGATTGAGTAAAATAAATGGGAGCGTTGAAGTGGCAATTCACGTGACGTCGATGTTGTCACGATTGTAAGAAAAGAGGAGTATTTTTACACTAGTTTTATAGTGTTGGGCGCTATAATAAATGATAGAGGCTATCTTTTAACCATTTCCGTGAATTTTAGGTGTCAAATTAATACCGTCTTCCTTGTTAGAGCTGGACTTGCTTATTCTCTACGCCCATAAAATAAAATCCCCCCATTCTCCAATCCCGTAACGCTTTCTCCGAGAGCAAAAATGGCGAGCGGCGGCGGTGCTGCTGGTGGGGGAGGAAAAGTTTCCTTCAAAGTCACTCTTACTTCCGATCCAAAATTGCCATTCAAAGTGTCTGTATTATTTTGATTTCTGAAATTCTCTTTTCTCTCTGCTCTTTTTTCACCTTGTTTGATTTACGTTTTTCAGTTTTAGCGTTCCAGAAGCTGCTCCATTCACAGCTGTACTCAAATTTGCTGCCGAAGAATTCAAAGTTCCTCCACAAACTAGCGCCATTATCACTAATGGTAAACTTCTCTAATGATTCAACATTAGATAGTTTTACTAATAACCTTATATAGTCTGATACTGTAATTCACGGCAACAACAACTACTACGAATCCTCAATATCATAAATGCTTGTTTGGCTCTACAATATTTCTATATTATTTAATTAAGGATTATCTAACACTAGGGGTCTGATACTGTAATTCACCTTAGTAAAAAAAATGGCTCTTATTTGAAAAATTGATTTTTGAGATTGAGAAGATAAATATTTTTTCCTCATATGCGGTGAAGGGAAAAACAATTTTTAGCACCCAAAGTGTAGCCTAGTGCCAATGAAGTGGCTGGAGTACTATTAGATGTCAGGTTCAAATTTCAGTGGAAAGAAATACATTAGGTTATTTCTTTCCATCTGTCAAAGTTATTGTGGACAGAGTTTATCCGTTATTTGATTGAGGTAGCTGGCAAGACACCACCATTATAAAAAAAAGTATCTCTTGCATTATTTATTTTTTCCTTTTTTTTGTTTTTCTATGATATTTTGTTCATTAGTCTCATGAGAAATTGGGAGCAAAAACAATTTGGAATTTGTTTTTCACTTATTGCTAGTATTATAAGAAAAGGCATGAGTTTTTACTAAATGTAAGCTATGTTTGACTCTATTTTTCTTTCCTTTTTATCTTATTTTGCAGATGGAGTGGGGATTAACCCACAGCAAAGTGCTGGTAAGTTTACACTTTGCATTGAATATTTTACGGTTACCTCCTGTATGTTACTTGGCTTGCAACACTTATTTGTTTTATGGATAATAAACAATCTGGGAATTGGGAATTGTGAATAACTTACTTTCTACGTATGAGAGAAATCTAGTGCACTTAAAAGGTCATATAATCTTAGAGGACTTGTGGATTGCTTAAAGAAAATGTCTTTGAGCTTTTTCATAAAAGCCGGAGGTGTCTCACGGGAAGAGATGGTGTAATGCCTCCACTGGAAATTTCTCACGGAAGTATAAAATCATTATTGCAACTTCAGTAGATTTTTAACCCAATTTATATAAGAAGTTTATGACAGTAAATGGGTTGTCACAAACATAGGATTTTTGTGGGTGTGGATAAGTAGAGTTGTTACGAAGTTGCCTACCAGTGTTGATGAAGAGTAACAAAGAATTGAAAGTAGTCAAGAATCAATAGTCAATTCCAATAAGCTAAGTTTATAATGAGAAGTGCTAGAATAAGCTTTTAGTCAAAGACTTAAAGCATGCAATTCTAATTCCAATAGTTTGCTTTCCTTTTCTTTTAAATATTTTATAATTTGAGAAGTGCTAGAGTAAACTTTGACACATTGTTTTCTTCAACAGGGTAAGTTTCAACCATAGTATCTTCTTTTACGACAAATTATATACTAGTATTTAATTGAAATTGACACTTTAAACTTCTTATCCCATCTGTTAAAAAAAATCTTTTTAGACTTTTTATCCAATCAAATACCGTCATATAAAATGGGACACAGAAAGTATCTCGAAACTGAGCAAGCTTGCTTGTTGCTCTCCATGTTGCATATTTACATTGCCAGCTCCCAACATCTTCTCCTCGATCTTTTATTCGAGTTTGAACTGTCTAAGAGTTACTTTCTTTTTCTTGAATATCCTGGCTCAAGGTTCTCGTACTTGGCATTTAAAATGAATCCACTCATTTTCCTCAATACTGCACTTATCCATCTTCTGGGTATGCATACGATCAGTATGTATTAGGAGGCTACTAATGTATCAACCATGACAGTGATGTGCAGGACCATCCTTCGCAGTTGGTTTATACTTCTGCGTAAACTATGGTCCTTGACCTCATTCAGTGTAACTGAAACCCTCTCTTAGAGTATTTTTTTATTGGTACGAGTACTTTGCAAACTCTTTACCTGTTCTATGGGAATTATCTAAGTGAGCTTCTTGCCTTTTAACTTGAATTTATACCTAATTCTATGTCTGTTGTGAGACTGACCTAAAGATATAGAAGAAAAAAGGAAAGGGTTCTGATCTGCAAGGATATGCATATTAGACCTTAACTTCAGCACTTCGTGCTAGAAAATACTTTTTCCTTTTTCTTTTTGTAATATATACCAAGAGGCTCCATCCTTCATTTGCGAGAGACCTTACTTTTTGAATTGCTTTTGGCTTGGTGATTGATGAAACCTGGATCCATTTGGAAAGTTTGACTTTTTGACTTCCGTAGTTCATAAGTTGGTGGAAGTGAGTTTTCAGTGCATATATTGGTGGAAAAGACGTCTGTTTCTCCCTTTATGTTGCTATGCTTCATTGTCTGAGTGCCTCAAGTCTTGCAATCCTTTGCAGAACTTTTACTGTCCGGTAGAGTTCTTTAATCCTACAATTTTTCCCCACCAAGTCAGTCCTATAACTTTGATATAAGCAATTTGACGTCAAGCCTCTTCCTCTAAACACTTTCAGAAGCAAAATCAGACCTTTCTATTTCTAGTCCTTCCTGCCACCTACTATCCCTACGTCGTAGCACTACACCTCCAAAATGTTATTTTGCATTTAGGAAATATAGGTCAGGATATGCAGTCTTGCCAACTAAGAAGAAACATTACTCTTAGAATGCCTTGTCATGCTTGACTCTTCTTTTAAAGGTGGTGAAGTAAGGAGAAAATGTTGTATAAATTCTGATCTGTGTAGGATTCAGATGTTGTGTATAGGAATTTTGTGGATATTACAAGTGCAAGAGAAATCTGAGTTCATGTTGTCATTTAGAATAATTCTATGCCTGAGTTTTTCAAAATAGATTCTTCTAAAGTCTGGTCATGTTCTGTGTTTGCATTTATATTAATAGGGGGCTGTTTTAGCTTTTTTTCCCTTTTCCTTTTGGATATTTCGATGAAGTTGTTCGTTTGTGTCCCTAAAGTCAAGACTGGAGATCTTAGGAGTAACTGATTAGTGGTCACAAGTCTATTTGGCAATTGCTGAGAAAAGCTAGACTTCCGACGTGTTATCCTGCCTAATTACCAAGTAATTTGCTTCTTGAAGGCCTACTGCTTACTTATGTTTCAGGCCAACGTTCTTATTTGCTTACTTGGCTGTCTCCATGTTTACATGCTTTTAACAGTGCAGTGCATTTTATCTTTAATTACTATTGCATGCACTCGTAAAGTGGAACTTCTTGAATTCTGTCTCCTTAGCTGTCCTAACCAGGATGGTTTGTTTTTAATCCTGATTAAGTAATCTTATGCGCAGATGCTGTTCACCCAATCTGATTATATCTGATGTTATAGTTTTTCTTTTCAACTCAAATTGCTTTTCAGGTAATGTCTTTCTTAAACATGGCTCTGAACTGCGGCTGATTCCTCGCGATAGGGTTGGTGCTCCTGGGTTGTCATTTTGAGCATATGCCCAAGTATTTCATCTGCTTCTTATCCCCTATTGAGTAGCACTTCATGGTGAAATGTGCTGCAATTTTCGATGTTGTAATATCAAGTATAGTTGAATGTGAAACAGAATAAATAATGCTTTTCGTCGGGGGACTAATAAATATGTTGTGGATTAGACTTTTGTTGAGATTTCTTAAGTGTTTATCCGCAATGAGGTACGTGATTAAAGTTTTACTGATTATTTGATGTATGTAGGTGATAATATTTCTATGATTTCAATAGCTTTTTGATGCTTGTAATCTCACTTTTTAGCTTGGAGATCTGTTGGTAAAAATCTTGAATCTCCATCTAATATTTGGCATCGAGCGGAGAATAATGTCAACTCGTGATAAATGTACTCGGAGCTTTCTCTCCGTTGTATTCTATTGGATTCAAAGGGAAACGTGGCATATAATAGTTGAAAATGGTGAAACAAGAAGTAAAGAGAAATTCAGCGAAGGTACGACAGCTAACTTGTTCCTTGGCCAGTCACAAGATGTTCTTCCTCAAAGAAGCCATTCAGGGAAAGTAGTAGGGTGAACATTTCTCATTCTTTCCAGTTTGTTTTGTTTTGGTGATATATAGTTTAGTTGTTATATGAACGTTTGATATGGTAACAGATTCAAAATATCCATCAACAATTCCAAGAAAAAATTAGCATATCCATCAAGGCGTAAAAAAAAAAACTGAAAGGCAAAACAAGGAAGAAGAGGGTTTGGCAAACTCATGTAAAATTAGAGATCAAGGAATGCCACAAAAATTCTTGATGGCCGCTAGCTTTGTCCTGTGGAATAGAGCCACTCCAAAGTGACGCTATATACATTAAATGGGAACCTTGTTTAATCTCTTTTACCCCCACCCCTCTCATAGCTCTGTCGTATCTTTGATATGTTGTGGACAATGCTGATAATGTAATATGGAAATCGCTATCTAAAGGTATTGAGCTCGTACTCTCTCCCAGTTCTGCTCCAACCACTGCTTCGCGTCCTCCTCCCCAAATTTTTCACTCCTGAGTATATGAAGAAAAAGATAGAAAAATATCAATCGAAATTGCAAAGACTCATATATAGGTTCAACAAAAATTTGAGCATCCATCCTTTGAGAAATCCTAAAAGATGGTCTGTTACACGCAAACTTGTCCAGACTATTTGAAAAAGTAGTAGCAGAAATGACTTCTGTCGTATCAAACATACTGCAGATGGAAAAAATACCAAAGTAAAGTGAAGATCATTATTCAATTAAAAGGAAAAGAAAAGGGAAGTGAAATGAAAACCAACCTAGCAAAGTTGATGCATTGTAAAACATATTATGAGGAAAGCATGAAACAGATTATAAAAACAAACATAGATATATAGAGGTGATTCAGAAAAAAATAATTCTAGCGTTTTTGATGTCCCTTTTTATTAGGTAGCAGAAAGGACTAATCACAGAAATGTTTACAGTTTACACCAGATTTCCTATGCTTCATCTTATGTGGCAGTGGAACGAATGTGGCACAGCAGAATTTGAAATACCTGAATCTGACACGACTTAGCTCTCTAGTGCCATCCGCTAATTGTCTGATGGTTATATAAACTCCAGGTTCATCTTGTTCTATCCACTCTGACTCCATGTCACTAGCATTACTTACAGAAATTGAAGCCTCATCTCTAGAGGAAGTTGTCGTCCTTGACGCCTCCATAGATGACATCTCACTACCCTTGGGAAAACCGGAGGCATAAGCATTTGAACCACCATTATATTGCTGGCTTTCCCTTGCGGAACCAAGCCTTGTATAATTTGAATCTCTCTGCATAAAAATAACGTAAATTTCATTAACTTGTGCTTACTTCATGTTGCGTTGATAAATATTCCGAATCTGAGTGGCTAATTAACAAAGTAATGGAGGTACTTGGCTCGCTACTTCAGCTATAGTGATC
Source organism: Nicotiana obtusifolia (assembly GCA_002018475.1). Lineage (NCBI taxonomy): Eukaryota > Viridiplantae > Streptophyta > Magnoliopsida > Solanales > Solanaceae > Nicotiana > Nicotiana obtusifolia. The sequence goes on along the minus strand of MCJB01000970.1, from coordinate 8,544 downwards.
ATATTCTTATACAAGTTCAACAACTCAAGTTATATTCGCCTTAAGTGGTTTTATGCCATGTTGCTCTGATCTTCCAAAACACGTTGCTGCACCAATATCGGATTTTCCAAAAATAATGCATCTTTGGAGGATGCGATATGGGTACGACGACATTTTTGGAGGAGCCGAGCAAAATAAGTTTTATACTAGGAAAGTAGAAGCATTGATGCACTGTGGCTGTTCATGAATATAATTTGAACTAATCTGCATGGACTTATAATCGATGATCAAGATTAACATTGAGGTCAATGCTGCAGGTAAGTAAATAAATTGCAAGAAGGTGAAGCTGGCATACCCCATCCTCAGACTGTGAGGTAGTACTAAGAGCTTGCTTATTGAATCTCTGAACATTGTAAAGCTCCATAATCCTGTCAAAATTCTCACCCCACCATCTTTGAGCTTGCCATTTGTTGAACATGTCACGACTTCAAATTAAAACAACAAGTCAAGTTAACGTCTAAACAATAAATTATTCATTTCAACAAAGAATAACAACTATGCTTCAATAAGAAGCTAGTTGGGATTAGTTATATTAATCTTCATTACCCATTTATTAGCATTATGCAAATAAGAATGTTTACATATCATGTTTCCCATACCCTTTGATACTTCATCTTTTCCATTTATGTGATACTCTTTCCTTCTTACTCTGTTTCAAAAAAGAACGATGTATATCCAAATTTGGAAGCTATTTCACTTTAAACTTCTCATTTTACTTTTAATGACATGCTCCTATAACTATAGAAATGTCATAGATTATTCAAGCCACAAGTTCTAAGGATACTTTAGATATGTGTCTGGATTCTTTTATTCTTTCTTAAATTCTGCACTCAGTCAAATGCTGCCACAAAAATGAAAAGGACGGAGCGAGAGATAACGAATAGATACCTAAAGCGGATTCTTTTAAGATCATTTCCACCATGAGGGAGAGAAACAAAAGTAATCTGAATGCCAGGCTCCACATGTGCTGTCCACTCCTTAGCATCCTCTTCTTCTAGCACCACATCATCACTTAATTCTCCAGCAAATCTGGAATCAGGTCTAGCTGGTGTTTGGAGATGACCGGTACTCGCAAAATCCCAAGCCGGAGTTGAATTAGAACTTCCTGTTTGGTAATGGTAACAAACTCCCTCTGAGATTGCATCAAAATCTGGATACGGATATGGATACGGATATGGTCTATGCCCTTTCTTGTAACTGCAAGTGGGCGTACTTGACTTGCATCTATAAGCACCCGAGACCTTCAATGCTATATCCTTTATCTGCAAATGTTCATGATAAGATATAGAGTAGTAGTTCTCAAGCTGTACAGAGTGAGTAAAATGGATTCTTAATAAGATGATGCACAAGAAATAACAGAGCTTAAGCTTAGATCAAATATCCGTAGCTACAAAAAGCGTTAGGTGATTTCTTCAAGCTTAAGCTTTCGTGGGAAGATCACCAAGTACTTATATTAGTGGGAGATATCAAGTATCTGATGCAAAGAGGGATAACCGAAGTGTGTGTAAACTGGTCAAAACACCACTATTATCCCCCAAAAGAATCATAGCTTAAGGTTTTTGTAACAGTAAGGGGCGGCTAGCAAATCCCATGGCCAAAATTTGGTCAAATCCATGCAGGAATAGATGTAACATTCTTTTATACTTCTTCCGTTCCAATTGATGTGAACCTATTTTCTTTTTGGTTCGTTTTAAAAAGAGTGACCCCTTTCTAAATTTAGAAACACTTTAGATTAAACTTCCAATTCTACCTTTAATGAGAAGCTTTTATAACCACACAAATACTCTGGACCCCTTTTTGACTCTTTTATGATCACAAATTCAAAAAGTATTTATTTTTTCTTGAACTTCGTGTCTAGTCAAACATATTTGCATAAATGAGAACGGAGGGAGTAGCAGATACTTAAAACAAACATTTGGATTTTGTATAAAAGAGTATCTAATTAAACTAAGATTATACCTAAGTCACAAAATAATTAGTAGGTTCAGAAAAATGTCATTATGGCCCTAAATCGATGACCCCTATTTTGCAGTCAAATTTCTATCTAACAATTCAGTAATAAAATTAAAATGTCCAGCTGATTTCAGATACAAAGGAAGTAAACCCAGTTGAGTTCCCATCCTAACAATTACTGTTGCACGGTCAGCAGCAATACAGTAACAGCACTTGTCTTGTCCAAAACAAGACTGATACGTATAACTGTTTAATTGTCCTCAAGATATGTAGTACTTTCTTGCTTCCACAGATTATATCCACAGCTTAGTACAGTATTTTTTTTTCCATTTATCTAAAGGTCTCGAAGACAAATTGCAAAAACTAAAAACCAGAAGCAGGAATAGAGTAGGTGAGGGTATAGGAGTAGAACCTGAGCCGTCAGACTTTTGACAGAATCTTTAGTATTGGGACCTTCTTCTCCACCATCATCTTCCACCTTTCGCTTACATGTGATACATGTCAACATTTTCTCTTTTCTTTTGTTCCTCTCTTCTACTCTCTATATTCTCCTCTCTTCTTCTAACTGCAAATGAAAAATAAACGAATCATGAAACATAAATAACCATTCATTATATAACACTGATTTGTGATATTCATTTTGAGTGTTTTGCTGACAAGATCAGTTTAGATCATTCTTTTGAATTATAAAAAGCACAAGTTTCCTCTAATAACAATATAGAGTTGTGATTTTGAATATTACAACAAGATATTGGGAGGGAGGATATGCATTTTATTTTTTCACTCACAATCTTTTAAGTTAAAACATCCATAGCAAATGATATTATTTCCTAATAAAGAAAAGCTGGATAAAGAATATTCAAATTGATCCGTTGAAGTTTTAGGTTAAAATGTGAACTACAAAGTAATTCTACAAGTTAAAAAGTAAATCTTTTAAAACTTTTACTCTTAGTGGATAAAACATAATTGGAAAAAAATTTAGTTGTCTCTCAAACGTGTGTGGAAAAATTTAGGTGGCAACTTATGTATTGAATGCTCAAAATCAAAAGATTTTATTTACTCCTTTTGTTTTAACTTATGTGTTATATTTTTCTTTGTAGTCAGTCCTAAAAATAATATTATATAATTTTAAAAATTTCATCTTATCCAAAGTGAGATGATAAAAAAAATATTTTTTTAAAACACCATGCTTGCCACTCAACTTGGGAAGGAGGGAGTAGACACTAGAGACTAGAACGGAAGTTTCTGACACATATTCATGATCGTCATTCTTCATTATAATAAGCCCCTTTTATATATTCTCCTTTCCTTACTCAATATGTACACTAATACATACATAGAGAGAGAAACTAAAACTAGTAGAGACAAGAGAGAGAGAGAAAAGGAATATGGCAGCAGCTGCAGAGTAGAAGTTGGAGTGGGAAAGATGGGAATTCTGGTCTGGAGAATGAATGACCAATCGCTTTAGAGATGAACCAGCAGTTGTCGACCTCTGAAAGCGGCCATTGAATGGACAAACTGACATAAGTAGTAATGTGGTACTACTCTTGCCTCGGGTTCGAACTCGGGGTATAAAAAAATACTTGCTGGGGAGCGCTTTCCTGAATGGAGTTTTACGTGGCACGAATTTAAATATAATCAGGCTCCAATGAGGGTATCGGACACCGGATGGTAAACCAAAAACAAAAAAACAGGCAACTAACCTAACTATAAAAAATACACAAGAATTAACCCAAATAATTATCCACCTAATTTCTTAAGCTAAAACTAACAATTAGATATATAATACTATATACAAAATTCATGTATAAATAAGTGTATAACTGTGTATAATTAATATAATATAATTTATGTATACCGACTAGAAAAAATAAATAGTAAATTTGGCCGACTATTTGCGTAACAATCCCAAAAATATACTACTCCTTACTACTATTCCACTAAGTACCAAGTTAACAAAACCATCAAACCCAAAAACAAACACATAATATAATTAGTTGTACAATAGTTGAAGTTGAAGTGAGAACATTAAAACTTAATATTCAAAACTTAGCACATGGAAATTAGTTGAACTCTTTCTATCAGTTATTCTATGGCTAACATATTAGGAAAATATATTTTATATTAGGAAAGTAACATACCTGAGTCTTAGTTGAGAATATCACATTAATCTCCATTTTCAACTAAGAAAAAATTCTTGTTTGCGCCTTTTGGTAAAACAACGAGACCATTAAGCCGGAGTAAACAATCTCTCACTAGTGATCAAAGAATATGATAAATTAGTACGAACTAGTCGAAAATTTTTCTTATTCATTTTTTAATATTATGTAAGACTTTTAGAAAGAAAAAAATCGAATACATCAATTAAAAAAAGAAGCAGAAAAGAAGAAATTTTAGAAACAGAAAAATTGCATACCTCAAACGACTACTGGAGTTGATAATCAGCTGAAACCCACTGGTGAAATGGTTTTCAGAGCAATAATCTGATTTGCTCTGTTCTTGTTACATATTTGGATCAAATAATAAAGAGAAAATAGGCGGGAAAATCATTAAGAAAATCCCCAGAGATATCAAATCAAATAAAAAAGAAGAGTGAAGAATCCCTGGCATTAAGCTTCCGTTACATATTCAAAGAATCTTCAGTAGAAATAGGGCAAATCTTACGCCGACGATCAATGAGGAGATTCTGAAGCACTTGAAAACAGGAAATCTCATATAGAATGGAGACGGAGGAAGGTAAGAGGTCGTGGGAAGTGTTGAGGAATTTATAGAAGGACGTGACGCCGTCAGCATTTCATTTCCTGTTGTATCGTTATCCAACGGAAAACGTGTAAATAAACAGTGAACAAAAGGTGGAGCTGTTGCATTCGTGAGTTGTACTTTGTGTATCAAGGGTTGGACTTTTATGTGGGGATCAAGTGTTGGACCAAATGGGTTATTTGCGGTATTCCTCAAGGAGGACATGATGGTCCCATCTGTCTAGAATTGGTTTTAAATAGAGTACTAATTTGGCCATTTGGGTGGTTGTATGTGACAAGATTTTTAATTGGATTACAACCATTAGGGAGTGGATCAACCTTTTATTTTTTAATTAGGATTTGGATACTAAATTTCAGCCTACATTTTTTGAAATGATGGTGCATAAAGTTTTTACGTTTAAGGTTTAAATTCAACCTACAACAATATATAACTTTCATAGTAAGTCGGATGTGGGCATCTGAAATATAAAATAACAGTCTTTTATATTAATTTCCAGCAAAGATTAAAAAAAAACACATCTTGTGCATGATTTTTAAAAAGATATGTATCCAGTTAAATAATGAAGGTGCGTGCAAACTGACTTGAACACTATTTTTATAAAAAAATAAAAACCTGCTACGTATAAAGTTAACTTGTAGAATATATAACTTAAATCTATCTTTTTGGTGGGAAAGTACGAAAATGGTTAGGTTTTTTAAGCAATGATTCTGGGAGATGAGATAACAATCCAATCATTATGCTTCTTGTTTGTTTTCTTTTCGTTAGTGTTTGTCATAAAAAAAATAACCGAGGTGGTTGTACCAATCAAAATGTATCAAAATGATGTTTCCTTTCTCTTGAATGACATAGAGCAATGTCTGCTGCAACTTATTTTATTGTTTTACATGCTAATGGATATGCGATTGTTTTATTCTTACGTGAAATGTGACAAGTAAGTAATGATAAAAACTTTCTCGTGCATATACTAAGAACATGTCTGGAAAGCGCACAGAAATTGTATTTGTGTGTAATTGGATATGAGAATTACTATACTTTATAATTATCAGATTGTGTAATTACTAGTCTAACAATTACACCGTCAGCCACCGGCGGCTCAAGAAGATTGGGCCTATAACCAAACTATAATGAGAGGCCTTAAACTTGTTTATATTATTTTAAAAAGATTATCATTCTAGTTTTTGTAGATGCAAAGTAATTAATAATTCCTTTTCTATTAATAATACAACTAATTTATTTAATCTCTCTTGAATCATTTTTTATTTTATGTAAGTTTTTATCAATTTTAATTTTCTTATTTTCACTGAGGAAAGTAAAATATTACATGAATTGTTAAAATTATTTTATAAGCTAGGCCTTTAAAAAAATTTGAACGTTAAAAATAATATTTTTTTCACATAATCTACGGATCACAATATGCACATTCAAAGTTGAAACTATTTTTCTCCATATTTTAGGGAAAAAAAGAAATCACACCTCTTAACGGTCTATTGGCAACATCAATATACATATATTTTGATGGTAAACTTTTTGCTAACTGAACTAGCCACAATCAATATATTATATCAAATAATTATATCCAATAAAAACTCAAAATTTTCAAGCTCATATGTTAGAACAAATAGCTTCATTTTTAATTTTTGGATCCTAACAAGCTTCTACTAATTTCAATAAAATATCTCATATATGTGGAGATTGAAATCTTATGCTTTAATACTTTTGATACGACTTTCCGACATGTTTGAGATAATGATTTATGAGTTAGGTTGGATACACTATCTTGTCAAATATATATTTCATCGCTTATTAGAAGAAGAAAAATAGTGGATATATATGTTGTACTATTTTCAAAAATTTATATAGGTTTTGTACAAGGATTAATCAGTCACGGAATACCGATTTAATTATAACAATTTTTAAAAAATATATATTAATATAAAAATTGAGGCCCTCAAAATTTTGGTTCAACTGTCTCTGCCGTCAGCTGTTAGATAATTACACATAATTTTTCAGACAGACCCTAAATTGTATTAATTTTTTATTATTATTGTGATAATTGTATATTAATTAACGTGGCAAGGAGTTAAAGAGAAAGCTAATTGCTTAAAGAGAGCCAGATCTTGTTACGCAAGAAAAGCATAGTCAAGGTTCCAAAGTCGATCTCTTTCTATGCTTCCTTAAATCCTTGTCTGGCAAACCACTGCCATTTGGGGTGGCAAACTGACATTTCTTTCTTTGGTTGTTCGTAATCCAACACTTTGAAATGTACCACCGAGAGCTGTAGTGGATAGTTGAAAATAGTTAAAATTTCTGGTTCGAGCCTCTGAGAATATTAAAAAAATTATTGATAGTGAACATTTTACGCCTTAATGAGTTTACTATCGCGAATTAAACTTAGTCGGACTAGTAAATTTCGGATATAAAAAACGTTGAACGGAGACTTTCCAATTATGTCAACTTCACATTCTCTTTATGGCCTTATGCAGATTTTTGCCCATAGTAAGCGTGAACAATAATGTGAGACAAAGCAAAAACACACTGCATTGGTCGTACTATTATTGTCTTTGTCTTGTGAAATGGGACCTAACAAAATCCTGTCATATACCTCATTTCCTTGCCAACTTGCAATGCCTTTAATACTAACTTTTGTTTGGCTAATTGTAGTTTAATTATCACCATCATTAAGCAATTATGATGTGAACTTTTCCTAAACAAAGGAGATATCTATTTTTTATCGCGCCATCACAAGACATGAACCATACAAATAAGTACAACTTCTAGTCGAATTTCTGTTGATGAAGTTTTCATTTTAGCATTTTAAGATAATGTTATTTTTGTGTGTGATTAAATTATCATTTTTTCTATTCGCTGCTACTGTTTTGATCTTGTCGATGTTCCGTAAAGTCCTTGAGAAGGCTGGAATCAAGTCTACACTGCAAAATGACTTCTTGCTTATCACCATTATTATTTTTGCTTATCGCCTTTGACTTCTTAATGTTAAAGGCGCGCGAAAGTACATGTTCAAAAAGAGGCAATTAGAGTATGCATGTAAGACTTGGTGATTTATTTCTAATAAAGTCAACCGATAGATAATATTATGAATTAATTGTCCGTCCAAAGTAGGGCTGGCTAAGGGTCCGGTCCGGTCACGGACCGGATTTTTTTTCCGGTCCGGTCCGGTCCGGTACCATTACTATGCCCAAAACCGGACCAAACCGGTCCCTAACGGTCCGGACTCACCGGTTAAATTTCGTTAGACCGGACCAGGACCGGTACCGGTGGCCGGTATACCGGTCCGATCCGGTCCGATCCGGTCCGGTCGCCGGTTTATTCTATTTTTTTTTTTGATTTTTTTTTTAATAATTAGTTACCATTGACTCATTTATTTAAGTTTATAAATAATTGAAAATTATGTTTTAAATCCGAATTTTAGAATTAAAGAAGTTACTATATAATAATATTCTTATAAGTTTTTGGAAATATAACTTATAATTAGAAATATAACTTATTCAAAGTTAGTAAAATTATAAATTTTGTAGTAGTGTAGTAGAAGGAAATTATAAGTTTTGAAAAATATAACTTATAATTAGAATTAAAGAAGTTACTATATAATATTCTTACAAAGTTTCAATTAGTTTCAAACTTTATAATATTTGATTCAAATTTCAAACCTTTAAATATATTCAAAGTTAGTAAAATTATAATTTTTGTAGTAGTGTAGTAGAAGGAAATTATAAGTTTTGAAAAATATAACTTATAATTAGAATTAAAGAAGTTACTATATAATATTCTTAC